>OMNZ01006291.1:16072-28136 GCA_900303255.1 Lesueurigobius sanzi | reverse complement strand
ACTCTGTGTTTCTCAACGACAGCCCAGAAAACTGACTGATCTAGAGAAGATCTGTGTGGAGGAGTGGGCCAAAATCCCTCCTGCAGTCTGTGCAAACCTGGTGAAGAACTACAGGAAACGTTTAACCTCTGTAATTGCAAACAAAGGCTACTCTACCAAATATTAACGTTGGTGTTCAAACACTTATTTTCAGCTGTATCATACGAATAAATTGTTAAAAAATCATAGATTGTGATTTCTGGATTTTTCTTTTTAGATTATCTCTCACACAGTGGACATGCACCTACCATGAAAATTTCAGACCCCTCCATGATTTCTAAGTGGGAGAACTTGCAAAATAGCAGGGTGTTCAAATACTTATTTTCTTCACTGTATATTGTCATGAAGAAATGAAGCATTAGAAATGGGTGATGAAATCACTGTCAACTTTTTATGTAAATTATTTTTAACTCGATTCACGTCATCAACGCAATTACATCCTTAAAATCATTCATTTCAATGCACAAACAGAAGAACCAACAGGTGAAGACATGGAGATTGATGATGGCTTCGGCTGGTTCACTCTGGATGGTACAGTTATACATTTTCACAAGTTTTGAGTCACTAATCTTCAATGCAGATGCACATCCTACTGTAGTGAAGCAAAGATCTAAACAAATGGTGCAGGTTAAGCAGACAATGACAAAGCAAACAAAAGCTTTGACGGTCACTTGAATCCACACACTCTTCTCTCCTCAGAGAGCTCCATGATCATCCACTTCCTTTGTGCAGTTCGAAAATAGGACACACTTCAAAGCCCCTGACTCCAGCACTCTACGGTCCCCTCATCTCTCAGTGTCCACTGGAGGCCTCCAGAATACTACTCCAGCTCTCTACAGTCCACTGGAGGCCTCCAGAATACTACTCCAGCTCTCTACAGTCCACTGGAGGCCTCCAGAATACTACTAAGACAGTGCAGGTAAGAAGCAGTGAGAAGATAACTGGGCCTCTCCAGCAGCAGCCCTCATCATTGTGTCTGCTGCACGTGTTGACTTTCAACTCTCCACGACGAGACAGAGCCCCCCCTCTCCATCCGTCCCTCCCCACCCATGGGAGCTGGGGGGCTAAAAATAGAGTGGCAGCAGCCTGCAGCAGGGAGCTGATTGTGCATGCAGCCCCAGTCTCCACAGCATCAGTTAGACAGAGCCCAGGCAGACCGAGGCACCTCTGGCCAGCTGCACAGTGGGCTGCTGAAGAGAGTCAGGTTAAATCAGGTTATGTTTCCAGCACAGAGGCAGCACACAGCAGCCTGTTGTACTGAGGGAGAGAGCGGCCCTGAGCCAGCGTGAGCGCAGTGCTAAACAATAGCACACAATGCACAAAGGCTCGTCTCACACAATATCTCTCCATCTCAGTCTGAGCAGGCTCCTCCTGTTCAAATTACTGATGAACATTCACAAACATGTTGTTTATATGAGAGAAAAGATAGTCCACACCACTGCAAGAAGAATAAGTGCAATAGTCCGTAAGGGACTTGTTTATGTAGCAAAGGCTATTCATAGATCTACTGTCTAACAGAAGCTTATTCTCTTCTCCCTTTTCTGCTACTTCAATAAAAGTAGTTTACACGTTTTTGTTATCTCCAAGTAGAGACAAACGCTTTGTGAAAGAATCCATCTTGTGTCATGTGCATTCCTTCGAATAGTGTGATATCCCAGTGAGAGCTCAAGCTATGGCCATAAAATAGAGCATTACTGAGCAGTGAGTACAATCCACAAAACTAACTCACAGCCAGAATGGCAGATTAAGAGGCGAGATGGAGAGATGAAGAGGTCTGAAGAGACAAGACCAATGAGCAGAGTGGACAGGAGAAAACAGGAGGCGGGGCTGTGTGAGGAAGAGCTGAGTGTTGAGTGAGTGGTAAAGTTGTTTAAATTGGCAGCTGAGAAGGCTACGCTCCATTCCGTACCATTTATTAAAGAGCGTCTGCTGCCACTGCATTCAGCCTCACTGCTCCCAGCTCAGATAAATCTAATTACATGTTCTTCTTCTCACTAAACAAGTTTACCAGCCGGAGTGAACATGGCCACATTTCATCTCCGTAAAAATGACTGGCAGGATATTGTGTTGGGCTCGCAGACACACAGATACTTTTAACTAAAATATCTAACCATTTGAAGCAAAGGAAGCAGTGGTCTCACCCAGATGGAGGCCGTAGATGCCCAGGCGAGAGTCTGTGGAGTTGTGGAGTCGTCTCTTCTTCCTCCAGCAGCGAGCAGGGTATGTGTACATCTGTCCAGCCGCGACTCCTGCAAACAAACAGGTGTCCGTTACCTCAAGTTCACACATCAGAGGCTGGATGTCACATATAATGTGGGACTGTTGATATAGTTTTATTGTAGGATGTTTACCAGGGCTGCGGTGGTGGCGCTCCATCCAGATGTAGCAGTTGTTCTGGGCCACTCCGGTTTGAGAGTCGAGGAATGGAAGGCGGACGCTGCGCTCGGCGCACAGCCGGGCGTTGTAGCTGCGGCACTGCTCAATGGCATCCTTATAGAACTGGTCTCCCAGGCTGAAACAGACAGGCAAGTGTTAAAACACATTCAAACCCAAGATCCTGGACTGGACAGTCTTCTTAAGAAGAGTGACTTTTATATTTTTCCTTACACTGCCGCACTATAGTGCCCTGCTGTTTATACACACCCCATTACAGCAATTAGCTGAACAGGGTAAAAGAGGCAAAGAGAAAACCAATACCGTTTCAGAAAACAATCCAGGAGTTGTTTTCCATACGATGGGATAGGAAATGTGTATGTTTTCATGTAATATCCAATAACATCACTACTGTCTCTTAATCAGCTGCGGTCACGACAGCAGAGAACATGTGGGAGGATAAAGAGCAGTAGAACCTGGTTTGATTCTGCTCTCTCAAGTTTAACATATGATTACCCATGTGGGCTGTATTGTGTTCTTATTCAAGTGCATTACCATCACTTTTAATCTCAGCACCTAATACACATAAGCCATTTGACAGACTGGAAGGACTCAAAGTCTTAGTTCCACTTTTCTCCAGTGCCAGTGAGATTTTGGCAGTCCCTCAGGCTTTCACCGTTAATATTCAGAGTAAGATGGGGGAGGATATCTCACATTGGAGCCCTCAATCGCTGCCACACGCCTGCTATGGTAATTAGCCTACTTAATTAATCTCAGCAGAGCGCCGAGCGCAAGGGCAGGTTCCAATTTAACTATATCAAAGACGAGGGCGAGAGGCTAGAACAAGGAAATCTTCTGGAGCTACTGTAGAACGTGTTCAGTACTGCCCAAACATATGACAACATGGTAGCGCTTTTCTCCACATTAACGAACTTCTTCCACATGTTCCCAATTACAACATTAGGGAGACGGCCATTTTGGAGTGGAACTAATGAGCTGCAGGCTGAGAGTCGCGCCTGGAATGTTAAAACTGGTCTTGGGGGAGGCAGCGGGAGTGGGATTTGTCTGCGCCTTAACACTTCCGCCATGTTTGCCCCAACTCCTGTGAGGTGATTTTTAGTTTTGGGAACAAAGACCTGTCCGGGGATAAAGGGGCCGCTAGGTAAGCAGAGGTGGGGGCTAAAGTGGCACCACCAGCATCAAGTGAAAAAGTAAAGAATGTTCCAACAGGACCGATGCATTCAGTCACTTTCCCATGTTACAGTTTTACTAAGGTGGCTGTAAAATGTGTCACTAGCTCTGCAGGGCTCGTGCTGCTGGCATAAAACACTTGACAGGAATTATCAGCAAGCACAGATCACACATTAAACTGCTGTAAAAACACAAAAGTCCACTTTGTCACGCTTTCATGACATGTTTATTTGACAAAACAAACCAATTAAATCTGTTTAACTCAAGTTCTACATTAAAGTGACGAAGTGAAGTCTGTAAGTAAATGTATTACAAATAGAGATGTCAAGATGAACCGCTTTTATGACGAAGGCGGTAATAAAAGCTCACGGCAGGTTCCTGGTGAGGATTTTAGGACTCAAGGTAAATCGTTTCTCATTCAGACGGAGCACACTCATTCACGACACGGCATCCAGTGTTCCACTAAAATACATGAGGTGAAAACCTTATCCATCTTTGCTGTTGCTGTGAACATTGGAAGAGTCCCAAAAGAACCATGTGCAGTGCTGCCTTTGTCATGTCACAATAAAATACCAAGAAAAACGTAAGTGGAACTGCAAGTGCATGGAAATCAGCTGTTCATCATTTTGTCTTTTTTTTATTTTTAACAATTAAATGAATATAAAAATATACATATAGCATTTTTATTTTTTGTGACAGTTACTGTACTTTTTGAGAAATGTACGATTTTGAGAAATTCTCTGTATTTTCTTGCATAAATTCCAGTTATCGTGAATAATCGTAAAATCACAATTTTTTTCCCACAATAAACGCGAGTCAAATATGTTTAATCGTGACATCCCCACTTACAATATTAATAGAATATAATATCATTTTTTTTCGGTGTTCTGGGACCGACGAGGGTCTTTCTGGTGCTCTGTGGAGCTGACCACTCTCCAGATGTATTATCTAGTGCTACTGCGCTAGGGCTGTGCTTAATATATCGTTATGGAGTACTTGACAATACATGTATCGTACCAAGGCACCGGTATCGTGATTTGTAAATAATACAAGAAAATGTATTTAATATGCTTGTGTGACCACATGGTTAAATCAGAACATATCACAACACATACATTTACTAATAGAGCATCGTAGTCCCGCCCACTGCGCTGGTGCCGGAAGAAAAAATCCCATTCAGAAATCCCATGGACTTTTTGAAAAGTCAAATGTCTAAAAGAATGATAGCAACTGATCAGCTACGTGGAGACTTATGGGCATAAAACACACAATAATAAATTAAAGTTGCATCCAAAATGTTGTAATCCAAAAAGTTATAAAAGCATTTTGCTGTGTTTTCAAGTATTTGGTATTTTATTGCTTGTAAAATATCCGGGCTATGGCTAGCAGTTAGCACGTAGCTGATTAGCCTCCATCGTGCTTTTAAACTCTATGTAGATTTTGAATGGGATTATTACTTCCTGGCACCGGAAAGAGCCCGGATGAGGGCGGGACTACGAGGCTCTATAGCAGGTTTATCTTGCTGAGCATACCAACTCAGCATAGTAAAATCGTCTATTTAGTTCATCTATAAGATAATTTTTCTTTGTAATATGATATGCATTGTATTATGACACTGTAACAGGTAACACTTGTATCGAGATACATATCGTGAAGTTGTTGGCAATACCCAACTCTATACTGACAGAGCATTGTTTCAACAGAACTCCTCCCTCTCCTCATTTTACGAACTTACAGACCATCACTTAAGTGATGACCCACTGCGATATAATGTAATACCCATCGCTCTTGAGCATGTCTAATTTAAAGTGATAGTCTGTAGGTTTGCAAAATGAAGAAAGAGACAGAATTTTAGACCAGAAAGCATCTCCTCAGTCCCACACACAAAGGCTTGTCTCATTTGTCCAGACACGAATCCTGAAAAACTACAATTTGTTGCACAGTTAGTTACTTAATTCACATCAAAATTCAGGCAGAGACGGTCAGAGTTCAAGTGTGTGATCAACAGGGTTTTAAAAGTAATCACAATCAGATCTAACTCACAGTTTGGCAAATAGCACAAATGCTGCAATTACACCGGCCTTTGCCAAGAATGAAATGTCTCAGTGTCACCATGAGCTGCTTGTGACAAGTACTGAAATGCATTGGATTCTTGTATTAGTTTAGCACTTCAATCTTCTCTCTAAGGTCATTAGTCCCGGCATGTGTTTAAAATGAACACTACAAACCATCTGGCAAATAACCAGAATCCCAATAACATGTTACAATAAATGCAATTTGATAGTAATTCCAAAACAGGCTGAACATTCCCCGGCTAAAAATATCCCAGGTGTCGGTGACGTAGGTTTTCACAAGTGATATCGTGAAGTTTGTTGATGCCCTGCGTGGCTTTAAGTATCTTTAAATGTGAGGGGGATATTTTAAAAACATGAGGCCTAAGCAAACCTGTGAGACCTCAGAGCCATACCTCCAAATCAACACCGCCCAGACGGGACGCTCAGTGCCAGCTCGGTTTACTGGAAGCACACCAGCTGTAAATGCTTCCTCAAGTACGACGGCGAGCGCAGGCCAAAGGGTTCCGGCTCGGAGGTGCTAAAGTAAAGCAGCGCGCTCCCGGGATTGTCCGGCTACAAGGAAAGGCGACGAGTGGGGACTTCAGAAAAAGGGGGTAATCATTAGCTTATCCAGTTGGAGTCTGGGAGGACGGAGATATTCAAATAAGCCAATATTTTTGTATTTTTATGACTATTTGGTATTAGAGCAAGATTCTGGGGTTTTGCTATGGTAGAAAACTATTTTTTTTCTCCTATTTCGGACGATTTGCCATAATTAATATCACGATTTCGATACGATCAGGATTTATTTCCCGCTGCCTCCTCCAAGACCAATAGACCCACGCTCTTGGCTTTATTTTATGACTCTGTGGAAATCTGCTGCTTCTTAAGGTTCACGCTTCACTGTGATTGGTTAAATTAGCCTGTCACTCAATCAGAGCATGGCGGAGGCTGATCGATAGGAGGAGTGGGTGGGGAAAAGTGTCTGAGCGGCAGGAAAAAACAGACGCTGAACGACCAAATAAGCTGCTCTCCAAACTGGGACACCGTGACAGATCAGATCACCGTATTCAGTTTATATCATATTGCATATTGCCCAGCCCTACCTGGAATTCTGCTTCGACAATGGGGGCTCTAATGTTCCAAGTAGTAATAGTTTTTGTTAATACATTTTGTTTTTGGTGTTAAACTATCAATTATTGTCTCAATTTAATTTTCATACACTTCTTTGTACAATTTTCTATGTCTACGATAATTTAAGAACAAATTAGTGTCTTATTTTTAGACTATGGGGTAGGGCTGGGCGATATGATGACATCAAATCGTGATCTGGTCTCCATGACGATCTGCTTTTTAGTTACATCGTCATATCGTGATTCAGTGGTTTTTATGTTTAACGCAGCTCTGAGCTCAAATACTATCTCCACTCACTGCTTCTACCGTCAGAGTAAACCAGGGACTAAACCAGGAGAAAACTAGGTCTAAACCAGGACTAAAATCGCACAATATCACGGACTGAATCTGGATTGAAACAAGAAATAAACCAGATTACAGCAGAGACTGAAATCAAGGTCTAAACCAGGACCAAAGTAAAAAGGGACAGAATGAAACAGGACTAAACCTACGACTAAACCAGGACTAAATCAGGTCTAAACCCAAGGACTCGATAAGAATAAACCAAGAGAAAACTGGGTCTGAATCGGGTCTAAACCTGGACAATATCACAGACTGAACCAGGATTAAACCAGGACTATACCATGTGGGAAGCATGTCAAAACTCTAAGGACTGAAACATGGACTAAACCCGGTCTTAATCAAGACTAAACCCAAGAAGAAGCAGATGGCTTTAGTCACCTTTAAAAGACAATATACACATGAATTGTGATAAAATCGAAATCGTGATTTAAAGTCAAGAAAATCGTGATAGGATTTTATGGCCCAGCCCTACCATGGGGGCCGCCATAGTCTCCTCTATTGATGGGAAACACTGACATAACATTTCATGGAAAGACTCAACAAAGGTTCATGTTTATGCTAAAGTGCTACTGTTAAAAGGGAATACAATAAGGATGACTATTGTATGAGGAGACCCACATTTGTCTGTGCTAAACCTTAGGCATGTGTTGCAAATGCACACAGAAGCAAGAAACAAAAGCAAATCTTGTTCCCAGCAGGGCCTCCTTTATCAGCGCGCTCCTGTCAACGGTCCCCCGTGTCACATGGCCCACTCCGTAACGAGAGCATGTGTCAACAGTCACTTTGAATACATCTGATTGTGGACTACGGTTATAGACGCTCAGCGCACACAAACCACCGGTGAACTACGGGGCTCCTCTGGAAACGGCTTGCTCCGAGGCTGAGCAAGTGAAGGTGTGTGTTCCAGGCACAGGAAGCTCCCCGCCACATAACAACAGAGCGGAGGTGGGGAGGAGGAGGAGGAGGAGGTGTAGGGCTGACTGCATCCTTCAAGGCCTCATTATGACTGCAATCAGCGCCCCGTGCAGCCTGTGAGGGCAGGACCCACCAGACCACCTCCACACCACTGCCATCGCCGTCCTGAGTCACGCTCCCAAACTCCCCTCCGTACTTAAATCACAGAGCTGATGAAGGCGACGGGGGCCGCTTGATGAGGAATCAGGAGTCTAAAGACATGAGCCGCAATTTGACTGACGCCCCCATAGGCTTCTTTATTAATTAAATATTCCAGCCTCCATTTTAATCAGCAGATTTCGGAGATTAGCGTCCGCCCATGGCTCAAATGAGGGGCAGGGCTCACAAACGAGCACATGCTGGCAAAAAGCTTCATCCGCACCATCAGACTCTTCCCACTTGCTCGTCCTAAACCGAAATCATCTTAATATTAAAAAAGGTCAAACCGGTCCACAGGAGAAACATCCAATTAGTGTCAAGTGTTACTAATTATAATGTGACAAAAGTGTGAAATGAAGTCAGAAACCCCAGACAGAGGCTAATTATAGCAGATTGAAACACTTCATTAAGCTCCAGACTAAAGCAAGGAGACGTTCCACATATGAATGCCAAAATGTCTCAAAGATGAAGCAGCATCTTGACAGGCGACGCAATCCAATATCATTCACTAGTATTCATCCATCTCAGTGCCTGCTAATAAGACAATGGCGTGGGGCTTAACATTTAATACAAGACGATAAGTGTTTCTTTCATCCGCTGTTGGATTGTGATTTGCCTTAGGATTTATTGAATGCATAATATTTAGTAAAAGCTGAGACAAACAAGTGGAAAATCCGGGTTGAGCTACATGTCACAATGTCTGGGGTGTAACAATATCCAGATCTCATGGCACAATAGTGACTTGGTACTAACCATACCGTATTGCAAAATGATGGGGAGTCTCACTGTAGCACTGGAAATATGTTGTAATTAGGGCTGCACCTAATGATTTTGTTTTGGTGATTGATTAACCGCCCAATTGTTTTTTTTACGATAACTCGATTAATCGCTTGGCTGTAAAAGGAGCGTGGAAAGTGTATTATTTATATTTTTGCCAGATGAAGTGGTTAAAGTGACACAGCTCGAGGACATGTTGTTTATGTCTGTAGATTATAGGGATGGTCCGATATATCGCCAGATATTTGCATATTTTTCAAATATCGGTCCGATATGGAAAAATCCCCCACAATGTTTTCCCCCAGTTAAGTACTTTATGTGCCTGCCTGCAGCAGCACAGATAGGCTGCTGATCTGACTGAGGCAACAGTTTATTTAAATGCGCTGAAATAAGTTATAACTTTTGTAAATAAAGAATCTCCAGCACAGATTCACACCAAGAGGAAGCAGGATTCATATCTGTTTTAAGTGGACACTACAGAGGTGCAGAGCCACGTGCTGCTGTAAAAAAACATACTAACCTGCCTTTGTGAACTCTATTTGGAGTCAGGATTAACAGAAATCTTTTCTGATGGATTGGATGGGTGTTGCTATCAATTTTAAATGTTGATATTAATATTGGCAAATATCGGATATCGGCAGAAATGTTCATATGGGACCAACCCTAGAAGGATTCTCTTAATACATGTTTAACAAGATGTGAACAGGCCATTCATCATTTGAAAGCTCTAGAAGTCTGGGTTTATGAGTGAGTGAGTGAGTGAGTGAGTGAGTGAGTGAGCTCCTATATTTACTTCCAAACTGGTTTTGCCAAAGGATTTGGCAACTCACTCTGCTCTGATTAAAAAATGGTCTGGAGGTTTATCTCAAAAGGGACAAAGAGGAACGTATTTACCCACCAAAAAACCTATAGCCTATACTTTTATTATAAAAAATAAGTAATGTACCTGGAACGATTGCTCTATTACTAATATACTGTAGTTTACAACTATTTCAATAAATCGATTAGTTGTTGTAAAAGCCTTTACCATGGAGGACTGTGCAATGATTTTTGTCTAAAACCGTGAAAGATCTCACCCCTCAAGACCCAACCCTCGATAAAACATACGATAATTAATCGCTGGAAGGCAAATTTGTTACATTTTTCATCACAACTGAATCAGTTTGGAGCAAACAAACAACAGCACAATGCAGCTTATCCACAAAGATGACAATATTGCAAGAGTTTTTACTCATATTGCTAGTATTGTAAGATCCAAACCATAACAAAGTACAGCTCGACATGAAAAGCGTTATTCATTCAATCACCCACAAACAAGCCAGCCCTCCTGTTTTTCTATTCTAGCTCAGATCCCACACTGACAAGAGCGTGTGGGGGTGAAGACAGGGTGTTGACTGGTCCGGCCTGTGTGCTGCTGGGGTCTGCAGGGCTGTGGAGGAGTGGACCTCTGTGGAGCAGCGGCAGATGGGTCTTCTGCTTGTGGCCAACACTTCCTCTCTCCCTGTCGGAGCATCTCTGTCTGACAGATGGAGCCCGGATCCTGGACCAAGCTAATCTCCAGCACTCCTCCACTTAAAGGCACAGTCAAGTCTACCTTTGCAGCCCCCATTGCCATCACAACAAGCCTATTCTGTCACGTCTCAGAAATAATACATGATAAAGTTAGCCTATGGGAGTCTATGAAATGACATGGAATAGAGATTAACTTGTGCAGTAGTTGGATAGCACAGAAGAACAAAGGAGAAATGCAGACATAGAGGCTAGGTGGAGCACATCTTTGAAGTTAGAAAGATAAAAGGACTAGAGGACTCTCGGCATGACCAGGAAGATAGTTTGTATTTCCAACAGCACACTGCACAGGCTGTCACTTTTGTCGATTTAGCCAGCAAGCATGCAAATACAAAATGCCTCCTCCCTTGCTTGCTTTACCGGGTCCTGACCACGTCTGCGCTTGGAGGAGCCAAAGTTGACATGTCGACAATTCACACCAACTGTAAACGAGTTTGGGAATGTCAGATGATATTCGCCAGCTACGTCCAGCCGAGCACAGAAAAGCGGCTTTTAATTATTGGGCGCAGCGAAGTCGCACGTTGTCGACAGTTTCCCCAATAAATTTATAGCCTTCTAAAGGCGACATTCTCTTGTGGTGAATGCAAAGCAGTGCAAACAACATGCTTTTCTCACACGACCACAATATCAGGCAACCATCCGTTAATGTTTAAAACAAGCGGATATATTTTATGAAATAAAAGAAGTATACAACAAGACTACTTTATCATGCAAGAAGTAGACAAAAATGCATTTGGACAGCGTCGCCAGACAAATGCACACGGCTGGAGACAACATGCAGGAATACACGGTTAGGATAAACGAGTTGGCACAATAACTAATTATTCACAATTTCCTTAATGTCTGAAATACTTACGCTTTTAGTGGATTCTGAATGACAGCCGCCATTTTGCTACAATGTAACGCAATATCGGCGTCTTGCAGTTCTGAGGGAAACCTACAGGAGCTGACCAATCAGAGCTCGGTCTGAATTCAGGGACCAATCCCTGTGCGACAAAGACGGACTGGGCGTGGCTTTGTAGGGTAAACTGTCAAAATTATTTTAAAGGGTTTTCCCTTGTATTTTATTTGTATTGTTCACATCTCAACTTCTGTGACTACTACTGTCAAAGCACCTCTACTGAAGTTGAGGCAGGTAACAGCTATTCCAGACCAACTGGGGCCGAGTACAAGTGGCAAAGAACACCAACATGGAAGCTTGTGCTTAATTATTTATTAAAATATTTATGAATCATTTATCATCATCAATAAGCACCACGCAAACATTTTTCCTTACTTGATCTGAAGCTGCTGTGTTGTTGAGGAATGGCAGCAAGGCTTTAATACATAGGCATGCACACAATCTCTTCCTCCAACATACAATGAGTGGTTTCACACAAACTGACACAGAAATACACAGCAAAGACATGGAGGCAGCTCAGCTTATGCTCTGACAGATGGGTCTGATACATCTTTAATCTTATGCAAATCTT
>OMNZ01006257.1:642-23457 GCA_900303255.1 Lesueurigobius sanzi | reverse complement strand
AATGCTTAAACCAGGGGCCGCATATTTAAGTGTATGGCATTGATGGCCAAAAACAGTGGTCAATGCAGTGAAACATTCAATTTACCAGATACTTTAACCATGGAACCACACACAATTTAGGTTTGGAAGCTTAAAGCAGCTCAGTCTCACACTAATATTTAAGATATTGAGGTTTTAATTATTAACCTCTTATACCCCACAGGACCCAAATTGGACACACAAGGCGCAGTGGGCCCAAAATAGTTGACAAAAGCACCATCAAATACGAAAAATTTGACGATTCAATTGTGATTTGAAGATGTGATCAATGGCGACTGAAAGATTTTTCTGAAAGGTTTAGAGATCCCTGCCTCCACTTCACCGAGTCCTGTGCAAATAAAGACCCAGAACATTATCTAAACCAGGGATGCCCAAATTCAGCCCTCCCAGGAGTTTCATTCGGCCTTCGAGATGGTGCTTACTTTTGTTAGAAGTGTCCACTTTGATTCATTTGCAACTCAATGGACTGTCAACCAAAACAGCTTTAACCTCTTATACCCTACAGGACCCAAATTTGGCACGCTGGGGTTTAAGGGGTTAAACTTGTAGTAAAAAGTACTATCTCTGGTGATGTGCCAAACAAAATTAGTCTGCAGCCGTAATAGTACTCCCAGACCCCCTTCCTGGGTTTACTTTATGATATAATATTTGTAAAAAATAAAAGAGAAAGAGAGAAAGAGAGAGAAAGAGAGAAAGAGAGAAAGAGAGAGAGAGAGAGAGAGAGAGAGAGAAAGGTAATTTAGAGTTTCTCAAGGACAAAGAAAAAATCTGCCCATCAATAGTGTCATTAGTAGTAGTTCTAGTAAATATAGTACTAGTAACAACAGCCTGCCAGAGTTAACTGTGAGGCAAAGCTTTCTGTCGCCGAGACACTGGAATGGATTAATGAAAACAAATGTAGTAGTTGCAGTTACAACTTCACGATACGATAGTAAATTTCTCCATTGTGAGATCAATAAAGAACTTATTTTACCTATCTTATCTGATATGTATCCCGATACAGGGTCCACGATACGATACGTATCATGATACAAGTGTATCCTGGTACAGTGTCCATAATACAACACATATTCCAGTGAAACATTAACTTATGGGTGCACTAAATACTGTAAGTTTTTATCATGCTGAATATGCTCAGCAAGTTTTTTTTTTGATTGAGTGATTGATTTCAAGTTCAAGTACCTTACATCATATACAATCTGTACATCCTCAGCATTTGCATGTTTATATACAATTGTAATTTACAACAGATAATTATAATAATACTTCAAACTCGAAAAGGAGTGGGAAGAAGTATAACTTATAAGGGGTGGGAGTTAAACCTGCAATTGCAGTATAGTGGGTTAGTGTGTGTTGTGATATGTTCTGAATTAGCCAATGGGTCAAACAAGCATATTAAATAAATTATATTTTATTATTATATTATTTTATTTTATTATTATTATTATTATTATTATTATTATTATTATATATCACGATACAGGTGCCTCGATACGATACACGTATTGTAAAGTACTCCACAACGATATATTGCCGATACGATATATTGAGCACAGCCCTAGTTGCAGTTGAGATGCTATAAGCAGCACCAGTACCAATAAGATTCAATCAGATTGTGAAGATAAAAAGAATAAGAACATAATGTGTGCTTGGGGTGATGAACTGTGGTCTTCTCTACACATTGTGAATTCTGTAAAAACAACACCACATCCGGATTTCCATGTCAGAACCCTGAGACAAGAGCTAGCCTTGTGTCTCATGAGAGCTCACCACACACCTGCCTGCCTCTGTACACTGTGTATCCTCCAAGGTCCTTTTAGCAAAAGTCACTAGCATAGCATATGGCACTTTCACTTCAGATCTCATTAGAGTACACTACTACATGATGCCAATCAAAAACAGCATCATGTTGGTGTGTGTGGTTAATTCCCATACCTGCCCCGCAACACAATTCATGATGAATTACTGGCCTTATCTGTCAATGAAATCCGTTTTTTGCTATATTTTGTCCCATGCAGCATGTAAGTACACTCATCAGCTGAACTCACTTGCTGTACTTGTTTTTCCTTTTGTTCTTTTTACTGTAAATCAGTGGTTCTCAACCTGGGGATCGCAGCAGGATCATTTCAAGGGGCTAATTTTCTATGTAATTTTACATAGGGGGTCAAGGACTCAGACAATTATGGCTGGGAGTCACGACTAAAAGAAGTTAAGAACCACTGCTGCAAATTACATTAATACTAAGTACTTATTTGTTGCCACAATTTCAAATTAGGCATTCATATTTGCAAGCAATTCATTAACAAACAAATATGGATCTCTTAGGTATAGATTGTTTTCCAATAGCTTATACAATAGAAATGTGAGGTCAGGCTTCTGTATCAAATCTTGTTGAGAGCAAGTAGTTTTGTTTTGTTGCTTGTAAACTGATATAATGCTCTTACATTACTTAAAACAGTGGCAATACGAGCCCGGCGTGGCCGACCCCCTCCCCATAGACACACACTCACCCACCCACCCCCCTCTGTTATCTAACTGATAAGCCATAGTGCTGTGCTGTACTGTCCAGCAGCTTTCCCTGGACACGTAGTGCTTCTGCCACTGCTCACAACACCTCGTGGACATACAGGTAAGCCACCAACACCCATACACTTAACTAAATCAAACTTTTTACAATGTGTTTAGTCACACATATTTTCAGTGTTTAGAATACCATTCCATATATAAATAAAATATAATATGGAGCCATTTGGTAAGTTATGAATGTATACTTTAAACTATATGGTAATCAAAGGGCTGCTTTTTCATCTTTAAATATTTAAATTCATTTTAATAAATAAATAAAATATTGTAACCTTTTTTCTAATCTCCTGCTTATAAATATCTTTGCTTTTTGGAATCTAGGCTGTGTTCCAGTGGGTTCGACAACATATTTACCTTACAGCCACACAATATGGGCCGGCCCGTACTGCTAGGTCTGCATTAGCAATAGAACAGGAGGACAAAGCATGAACAGTAGTGTTGAGCCGACAGGGGCTTTAGAATGGACTCTGCTCTGGCTTTAAACTGTAGGACTCACTCAATGCACAGCCAGACAGACGTGGCACTTTTCAAGGCCTTTCAGGTGCAAGCGTTCAAAGTCAAAGTGGAAGAGTCAGGTGCCTGCAGAAAAAAGTAAATTACAGATATGGTATGAGCGCAATTACAAAAGGGCAGTGTGCCATATAGCAACACAAGACAGGGCTTCTTCAGTCTCTGCCAATACAATACAATGTCTTAAATGTCCTGTTGACACTTTATATTTCAAGCAATCCCAAAACATAAGGAACCAGCTTCAAGCCTTCAACAAACCATCCAAACACGTGCCAGAAAATATATACTCCAAAGATAGATCAAATGAAAGTGATTAAAATCTACAATCATATACATATAGCTATTGTTGGTTATTATATTTTTCAAGATGAAAAATGTTATGTCATAACATTATTCCCTATCCGTATACCGCACTGTACCAAGAGTAGTCATTAAACAGTTTACACAACTTTAAACACTTTTCGCAGCAATGCAACACGAGCATACTACAAGCAACAGAATAAAACCAAACATTATGTTAGCAACACCGGCTACTAGTAGCTACAATCATGTTATTACAGATGTAATTATTGCGTACGCTGTTTAAATACAAAATATAAAAAGAACCTATCATTTCAGAGAAGACATCCCGTCGACACTACATTGTAATAACACATGAAACCGTGACAAGTTTGTGAATGGTGCTCAAAGTTTACCTCATTCATCCACACGCTCTGCATAGCGGCATGACTCTACGGCGACTGACAAGGGCCAAAATACATACGCGCGAAATATAGCATTTTTTTTTAATTGCGAATTATTACGCAGACTTTTGTCGCTTATTTAACTCTCGGGAATAAGGTATCATTCATATTTGCACTTCATTGTGGATCTTGCACATAATCTGACCAATCTATTTCAACACAGACACATGAGTTCTAGGCAAATGTCCACATGGCTTTGTCAGAGACTCTTCACGGTAAACAGGACAAAAATGGATAGATTTTTTTTTTTGTACTTGCTTTAAAAATGTCTAATTGTTGAGATTGAAACGTTGGCCCAGCTGCTAACTGCTAACACATGCTTCATTCACCGGTATCCCAGAGAAACAGCAGCAGAGATGCGGCTGTGTGATTGGAGCGCTAAGCTGCTGTGTCCTGATTGGCTCTTATCTACTCGTGCTCTGCCTGCAGCCCCCGCGAGCTCAACAAACTGCGCGTGCGTTACACCTTTATGTATAAAGATAGCATAGAGTGAGGGGACATGAGAGGATTTGGGCTTAAAAAATAAAAGAGTGGGCTCAAGAGCAGAAGGTGTATATTTATATATCTATGGTTCAGGGCCGGCCCAACCTAATAAGCGGACTATGCAGCTGCTTATAGCAGGTACCCGAGATTAACAAGGGGGGCCCCCAATAAAGCTTAAATTTGTACTACAGGTGTTGTGTGCTTCATAAATTTATACAAAACCATGACTGTCTCCTCAAAATAACTAGTACACAGCAAAAATTATTCTAGAAATAAGTAAAATTTTCTTATAATTAGAAGAAATTTGCCAGAAATATTTAAATTTAATATTTAAGAAAAAACATTAACATTCTTAATATTGTTCTTAATATTGCTTTCATCTAATTAAGTTTGAGTAAAAAACTTACCCCACTGGCAGAATTCTTGAAATGAGTTAAGGTGGCCACACACTAGAGGATTTTTAATCTTTTGAGACTAAAGATCTGTGCAAAGACAACACACACTTAAGGACAGACATGACACATGAGGAGTCCCACCACAGATCGTGCCATGAGAGAAAGTTTTTATTGAGCCACGAGTCCTAAGACTAAAAACCTGGCTAAAAATCCTCTAGTGTGTGTCCAGCCTTACTCAAATACAAAATCATATTGGAATGGAGCTCCACAGTCCCACCCTGGTGTCAGGATCAAAATCCCATTCAAATTGTCCATAGACCAGTGGTGCCCAAAGTGGGGCCCGGGGGCCAAATTCAGCCCCCCAAGAGGTTTCATTTGGCCCTCGACATGGTACTGAGATTGTAAGGAGTATCTACAGTCCAAAAACGAATCTAAAAATAAGTTAAATTTTCTTGAAAGATCATTTGACCTTGATATTAACAGGTAAATAAATGTATATGTCAACTGAATAAGTCTCATTGCATTTAGAATAAGAGAAAAACATCTTATTACTCCTAAAATAACTTTTACTTTTACTTTTACTTGGAATAAAAGAACAAAAATCTATTTCTACTGACATTTTTTATACTTGGCAAGTTGCAATAACTTAAAATAAGGCAAAATACTCTTAAATCCCAAAATGTTCACTTATTATTACATTCATTTGACTGAATAGACTATTACTAGTTACTAAGGACACCTAACCAGCGTGTCCTACTCAGTAACACAGTTATGGCCCTTTGATCGCCAATACTTTTCCACTTTGGCCCTTCATGGAAAATACTTTGGGCATCCTTGCCATAGACTTTTCGAAAAATTCAAATAGTTAAGTTTAAAAGCACGATGGAGGCTAATCAGCTACGTACTGCTAGCCATAGCGCGGATATTTTACAAGCAAGAAAATACCAAATACTTTAAAACACATGCTTTCATAACTTTTGGTTTACGTTTTGGATGCAACTTTAATTTATTAGTGTGTGTTTTATGCCCAATTAATTTTAAAGAATTAATTGCCTTTTATCATTTATTGAATTTTTTTGTTTTGGAATACACTTTGACTTGAACTTGTTGCAATGACAATAAAGATTATGTAAGGATTAAGCAACGAGGAGCATTATACAGTTATAATGCACGACGTGGAGTCTAGAACACCACGAAGTGCATTATAACTGTATAATGCGCGGCTCCAAGTTGTTTAATCCGCTTATACCATGGTCCAACAAACTGAAACTGTTGTAATTTTGTCTGTTTACTGTCTGTGGGGGGTCATTTAAGTCCAGAACATTAGTTATTTATGTTTTACATGACTTTAACTGAAACTAGTTCCCCCACACTTAGCTTACAGTTACTATGGCAACAGCTGTGGTGGAGTGATATAGAACGTGATTTTACACTTGAGTGATATATATATATAGATTTTACACCTGTGCGTATACACGAAAATAATGCACGGCAGTTAGCATTGGAATTCTCACTGACCATGGTATATTTATTCATAAGTCACCACGTAGCTGATTCGCTGCTATCATTCTTTTAAACATTTGATATAATTTTTTCTTTTTTTTCGAAAAGACTATGCAATTTTTGAATGGGATTTTTACTTCCGGCACCAGGGTGGGGCTTGTACTGACGAGCTCTATATATACAAAATTAAATGTAAATTGCGAGGGCCCCATGACATAATTCCGCTTAGGGCCCTGTGAATGCTTGGGCAGGCCCTGGGTTCAACCACAACAAAAGTGTGGTTCAGGGGCTTTGATACATATATGCAAAATTGTTCGAAATGCGTGCATTATTTTACCCTCAAAATTATAATCCAAAAATAATCATTTTATTTGCTGAAATATCCCCCTCCACTCATTCACTTACTAGTTGTAGCAATGGTTGTAGCTGGCTTTATTGTGAAACTCCGTAGCGGAAGTAGTTTTACTTACGTTGGGGAGTGACAAGCCGGTGAGGCTTTGAAAGTCTTGAGTGTGACTTCAGTGCTGGAGAGACCATGTCCGCCGTCATAGGCAAACTGTACTCACCTCTGCTCTTGTTCCAAACTAATTCTCCATGAAATAACAGTAACGCAGGGCCTCGAGGATGGCCGGCTCGGTAAGTAGCGCTCCGGACGCCATGCTTTCTCCCGAGGCTGCGTGGACTATATGGACATTTTGTTGCTTCGCTGCAAACGGTGGAGACTTGTGTTTTTTTTTTTCCATTTTACTAACAAGGATTTTCAAAGAGCGCTGCTAGCTTAAGCCGATACGTGCGTGTCTGCAGCAAGAACACCTTCCTACAGTGGCCTTTTTTTTTCCCTTTTCTTTTTTTTTTTTTTTAATTTTGTCTTGTTTTATTAATACAGCTTCTTTCCTCAGTAATTGGGGCATTGTATACATCTTCTAATATCAACTTTTTTGAGTGGCTTTCATTCAGCCCCTTCTTAAAGCCACTTTTTAATATATTTTTTTAACTCATTTTCCATAATGTAAATAAAAACTATTGACAGTGAGTCCTATATTTTAATCCAAACTGACTGCCCAACTTTTTAAACACTGGAATATGCACATAATTTTGTCCCCTTCTTGCAGCTCATTTTGATTTGTGCATTTCCAGGGTGCTGTTCAGGTGAAACTAGAACTTGGTCATCGAGCCCAGGTCAGGAAGAAACCCACTGTGGAAGGCTTCACTCACGATTGGATGGTGTTTGTGCGCGGTCCAGGACACAGCAACATCCAGCATTTTGTGGAAAAAGTGGTGTTTCACCTACACGAAAGCTTCCCCAAACCAAAAAGAGGTAGGGATGACTTTTGTTAATCCAAGCTATGTTTCTTTATCTGTGTGAGTTCTCAGTCGTACAGGAGTTGGCCATTGTAGGCAAAGATTCTTCAGTGCAGATGAAGACTGAAGAATCTTTGCCTATGTTTCTTCATGTTGCAGCTGTGAGAGTGATTGCTTTGTACACACCGGCAGACACCCACAGTTGTCCTTGGGCAAACTTTTAACACTGACCTAAGCCCCTATGTGGAGCCTTGCTTGTGCAGTTGCCTTTAAACCCAGTTACTTGCTCGCTGTTGCTCACTTTTCAGCATTGTTGTCAATGTGAGCTTGGCAATCTATTGCAACAAAATGGGAATGATTGTTGGATGTGTCCATGTGGTTGCATCACCCGGAGATGACTATCTTTGCATAGAGGGCGCAGTGCTTCTCTTCTTGTAAGCTTTGGTAAACTGCCCATGACACTTTGGTGTTTTCATATGAATTCATTACAGCTCTCAAGCTAATCAATTATTCTTAAGCAGTAAGGCTGAAGGAGTCGTGTTTAATTTTAAGTCCAAATGATGAAAATATTACGTTCTGAGTTTTGTTCAGCAAAAAGAACACTCCTACTGGGGCAGTGGATTTACACCCGAGAAGTGGCTATTTTGTATTCATCTTCATCACAAACGTTAGTCTGTTAAAAAGTACCTGTCTAGGACCAGTCAAAACACTGGCAATTCCCTTGACATGCTTTTATGGACAGATCATGGCACTGTCTCATGAGATCCGAGGATGTGATGTTTGACAGTGTCATCTTTATGCCTTTTGTAGAACCTCTCTTTACAAGTTTCTTTTCGCTGAGTGTTTTTGTTTCTATGCTTAAAATCAATTTTGGTGTCCCTGTCTTTGTCCTGCTGATGTGAATGCTTTCTAATCGCTTTTACTGTCTTGCTTAGATAATTGCCTTGTTTGCTGCTGCGTAGACAAAATGGTTAGCCAGGCAGTGTGGGGTTTTTATTTAGTTATCTATTCATAAGATAATGTTGACCCATTACATTCATCATTGAGGAAACGGCCTGGAAATGATGTTTTTTGGGTGCCTTGCTAGTGGAAAATGACACATTTTCTCAGCATATAGGGAATTCTCGTGCAGTCAAGACTAGCAACAGGTTTGAGGAGTTCTCCGTTTAGCGCAAAACAAGAGAAATAGTAACTACTTCTGTAAGCCATTATATTTTAAACCTTCTGTTCCTCTTCTTCCTCTCCTTCCTCTCATCTGCAACATGTTCTGAAAATGTGTGTTATTAGTTTAGCTCAAATGTTAATGCCCCTGGATGTACTTGGAATGTGCACTGTGCAAGCCTGGATCTACGGGAGAACAAAAGGATGGATCGCGACCCCATTTTAAAATGTTTACACAGTCAGTTTTTTGTTGAATCACAATGGATATTTATTACGAGGATCTCTCCTTGGAAACACCGATCCACCTTCAGTCAGTTTGTTCTGGAGCTGGATCTGGCACTGAACCAAATCTTTAATGTTAAATGATATTTGTCAGGGAAAAAAATTGCATATTGATGTTTTTATTTTTCAAACTAAGCCCAAGTGTCTAAAATCATATAGTTTAACCTTTTATAAATGGATTTCCCCGAGAAAAAAGATGGCATTTATATGCGTCTTTATAATGTCAGCCTTTTAAAAATTCCTCCAAGTCTTGCTGACTTTTACATGTAATTTTCTGGAACATGCTGCTGAATACAGAATAGTCATCAGGGAGGAAAATGTGTGACCTGCCGCGCTCTGATTATGATGTGAAATAAAAAGTAGTGGCAGGAGGAATGATAAAGTGCTCCCATAGTGCTCACTCAGCTGTGGGGCACCGACTTATACGAGCTACAACCTTTACTGTGCGTATTATTTTGAGTTTAAAACGTGGCTTCCCCACTGACGACTATTATTTTTGTCCTGAATTGGCTGCAGTAAAATTCAAACTATTTCCTTTGATCGTCGCGGAGAAAGTGGTGCCTTAAAGCGACAGAAGAACTTAGTTTATTTTTACCTGCAAAATGTCTTCGATTGGAACAATGTTTTGTAGCACAAGGATGAAACTTTTTTCTTTCTGTAAGACACATTCTGATTTAATAAAGTTGTTCTCCGGGGCTGTACAAGCACCACTGTGTAAAAATGACCTGAAAGACATTTTTGACCATTATGCTCATAAATTCAGTTGGACGCCTAGTCAAGTTCAGCCGAGTGGGTAATATATTGCCTCCTGCAGCTTTAAAACCAGCCCTGGTTTAGGAGCGCTGTTTAAATCTCGATGAGTGTGTGATTAATGGCAGGCGGAAAGTGACACTTAAAAGATGAGAAGAGGCACTTTTTGGCATAGTCCCGGGACATGCATCGCACTGGAAACCCTCTCCTGTGTTCATTTAGCCTAATGCCTCTGAGCAGCTCCCATAAATCAAATTCCTATCTCCTGATATGGACGCTTCAAAGCTCAAAGGTTTTCCTAAAAGCTCTTTGATTACACGCCGCGTAGTGAGTTTTGGCCATGGTGCTTCCATCCTCCTGCTCTGATGGATGAGATCTGTGGCATCAGTAAACTTCACCTCTCCTCAGGCAAAGACCGGAGGAGGAACACATTTGATATTGCACACAGCAACACAAATTTAAAGGCACACTGCGTAACATTTCACCCAATAAATAAAATAAAATACAAGCATTGGTTTTAGTCCAGATATTTTTTGTTGTTGAAAAATGCCTAAAATATAAACAAACAACAAACTCGTCTCATGGAGATGTCGACTAAAGGCAGCCAAATATGACATTTAAATAGGTTAGGTCCTCATCCAAATCCATTCTGTGATTACCTACTGCAAAAAGTAGCATTTTCTTTGTCTAGCTCAGTGTTTCCCAACCAGGGGTACGCCAGAGGTTAGCAGGGGGTACTTGGTTTGATTTCAGATTCAAAAAAAAAAAAAAAAAAAAAAGATAAAACGAATAGTATTTTTGATTTATAGTCAAAGAAAATCTTTTTAAATAAACATGTAACTGTAAAGAGTGAGAGTTTCAGTGTCTTTAGTTGTCTTTTTTACTGATGAGATGAGTTTTTGTCATTCACTTTCTAATTACTCAACAAAACCATCGAGGCAGGGGGTACTGAAAGTTTGTATAACATGCCAATTCAGCCAACAGTGAGGGACAAAATGCCTCATGTCAGCATCAGCAGTACAGTCAGCTGATTCAAATGTGTGCTGTGAGTGATTTAGTGATTAACAACACTTCTGCTTTGTTCTACTTGATGATTGGTTTCAATACCAGAATGTTGGAGTCTCCACACTGAGTAAATATCTTTAATCTGACGCGCTCTTGCTGACTGTATCAGTTCTTCTAATGCTGTCAGCGAGCACATAAAGAGTTTTATTGGTAGACCAGCATTATGTGGTTTATGCTTGATATTGTAGTCATTTACACTATTGGCAACAAGATGACGCCTCCACAACAAGAAGTCATTCATTTAATTTCTTGTCTTTCCAGCATAAACTATTGAGTGCAGTGTGCCACGCTGTTTTTCTCTGAATGATCCTCTGATGATCTACTGGTGTATTTTCAGTGCTCTTGCACAGCACCCACAAGCTCTTATCTATCCACTACAAAACACATTATCTCGAAGCGTTTACTTATCCTGTACTGCGTCCTTGCTGTCGTGTTGACCATGTGTCCTCCACCTCTTCAACTCTTTGTTTCTTTTGTGTACATGGTACAAGCGTTGTGTCTCACATTTCCAGGTGGTCTTCAAACACTTCGTAATCGCAGAGTAAACCTGTCTGAGTGAGCAGTCTTTGGACTCCCAACGATCGCTTTTCCTTTGACTTTTACGGTCAGAGGGAATATTTGTGGCCGTGAATGGTTACATCCTGTGTCTCTGTGGAAACCTGATCTTTGGGACGAGGAGGAGTGGGACGGTTGGGGAGCACAGAGGATCATCCAGAGGAAAATTGAGAGGAACATATTGTGGACTTCATCTGATTTATGTGTACATGACAGCATAGTGACACGAGAAAATATGAAAACAAGAGTTGATATGGTTAGGGAGTTTGTAAGAATGGTATGGCGTGTGGAGGGAAATGTTTACTCTTAAATGAGTCCTATCCACTGATGTTTGTTCAAATAATGTTAGGTCAAAATGGATTATAGCTGATCCGTGGATTTGACTTGGTCTAATGTGTTTTTGATGGATAGTTGCAGAGTTAAAAATATTGTATCTGCCTTTGTGCACTATTCTGATGTTGTTTTGGAGTCTCCTGATGTGTCTGACAGGTCGTATCAGCTGCTCAGTGACACTGACAGCGATGGCAGTGAGTAAAGTAATAATTGCGTGTGAGTGTAACTTCCTTCCACGGGTGCCTTGATTTGTGGCTCTGCCCAGAGACGCACATTAAGATTAATGACGAATCAGTCAGTAAAGCTGCCACTGCGCTTCATTATTGCCACACAGTTAACAGGCCAGCGTTGAAGTGTTGCCATGGTGATGGCCAAATGGCAGCGCTGCTTCAACAAATGGAGGTAAAGAAGCTCCTTGGAAGTGGTGGAGGGGGTGCTATTTTGGCAATAGGCGGCAGTGGCTCACGCTGCTTAAGCACCTCATTTGAGCCCTTGCTGCCATTTAATCTACTCCGGAGATGGCATCTCTTCAAAGGTGTTTGTGATATTTCAGAGGATTGTCACTTTCATGGAAAGATGGAAAATGCAGTAATGGGGAAGAAATGGCCAATCTGTGAGTAAAGGAAGCATGCACCAGAGCTGATAAGCTTTTTGTTCCAACCAAACTGCCTTTAAGGCTGCCCTTACATGTTCTTAAAGGGCAAGGCTGAATGGACAGGCAAACAAAAGACTGTGATGTTTCAGTAGGATACTATTTGGATAATAAGATGTTTGATATAACGTTCTCTCTACATACTTTCCACAATATGCAAACTGCATCTGCCATACAGTTAACACTACAGAGAAAAAATGCAAGCCTTTTTGCTCTTCCATAGTTCGGCGCAATTTACATTATATGTATTTATAAACTGTAAGATTTAGTTGCTTGAGTTGGTGAGAAAGTGAACCTCAGGCTTGCTTGTACTTGCCCTGGATCTCAAGTGAAAGGCACATCTGTACGAGTGTTTGTATCCGGTTATTAGCTGGATTATTATGCCACTGAACTTGACCCATATTAAACATGATCAATCCCAAACTAATGTCCACATCCGCCCACATCTGGTTAGGCAAGGAGTGGACAGGCTCCTCTTTCCGACAACTGCAAGTGTGTAAGTAGACAATGAAATGGGGGGAATGTGTTACTAGTGGAAGCGTATCTGGTTCCCCTCGAAGAGAAAGTGTTCTGTTAGCCAGATTGGCGACACTGTAAGCCCCTCACGGTGTTCTCTTCTTGGGATTGATGCCTTAATGATTGGGCCAACATGTTTGCCTCTGGCCATCTTCTGGGCTCTGGTGAAGCCTTTTAACTCGGCGCGTCCTCCGCTTGGGCCTAATTTGCGGCTTGTGCGCTCATACCACATAAGTCAAGTCACGGCGCTGACCTCCGCACAAGCTGGCGCTGGGAGAAGCCTCAGAAGCTGCTGTGCATTCCTTCACTCTTTGCTGTGGCTGGGAAAACGCAAGCCTCCGAGCACCAGGATACCACCAGTGATACGCTCTGGATAAATTTCCTGTGCACGTGTGGAGTATTGTGGGATACAAGTGCGGTGACATCATACCAACGCCAAGCCGAAGCATGCCTTTCGATTCAAGAGTGGAGAGGCGAGTTATTCAGTCTTTCAGCTCTCATCCTGGAGTCAATGCATTGTGAATCCATCTTTTCATAAAAGAAGAAAACATTCAAATTTGAACAACCACAACGGCACAAACACACTTTATATTGCATCTTCTTCTAGACAGCCAGGACCCATGATCCTTTTTTTCCAAAGTTATTTGAAAGATTACAAGTCTTGGTGGATTTTTTTGTAATTCTTATATAGATACTGTATATAATATGAAAGCATTGGAGCAAATGTTCAATTTTGCGTAGTTGGTAAGTCTTGGCAGGTATCAATCCCCCTTAATGACAAGCACAGTCCTTTTAATTTCACATGTATTCTGTTAAGGCTCCCAGGAACATTTACAAAAATGGTTATTATTAACATGCTCAGTTTTTCTGTAGTTTGTGTTGAAAGGAGCTACAGCAAAGTTCCTATTGCTGCTGCTGTTAAAATGTCTTGAGAAAAACTATTATAAATGCCAGTCTTTATTTTTTAGATGCAGAACATTGTCCATTTTTAACTGAATTCATTTTAAAATGGGCTTTCAGTCTTTTTTGAGTGGACAAAAGAACAATTTTTGACATTTTGTACATGAAAATTTCCCAGTGGGAGCTCAAGACCCCAGGCCCCTCACACCGGGCTCCATCTCCACTGTCTGGCCCAAATCAAAGAGCAGCAGGAATTTGCCTGTAATTGTTTTACGATTCTACAGAAATCATAGCTCCTCGTATTAGCGCAGCACAAAGAAGGCAGCAGCGGGTCTGAGAGCTGCTGGCGCTGGCATGAAAAGAGTTGGGAAGGGGAGGGGGCCCGATCCAAGCAAATAACAGGAACTGGGCTGTAAATGTCTGCTCTCCCTCAGTCTAGTCTAGTCAATGAAAGAGGTTAGAGGAAGTGGTTTATTGAAGCATGCTTTATATGGGCCGTCTGCTGCCACTCTTTCACTTTTCTCACTTGGCCCCGTCGTAAAACATTTGTCTTCCACTTCCACCAACCACTGTTACTTCCAGCACCTTCAGTTGTGGATAGTTGCTGCATTCTGGAAAAGAACGGTCTGTGACATGCAAGGTGAAGCTATGAATTGCGGCTTTTACGTAATATATTTATGTTATATTTTGGATGATGCATGCTTAACTCAAAAAAGTCATAATTCCATTGTGAAAGCTTATTTGTCTGATTTGCAAAAACATTAGTATAGTAGCTTACATTAACTGAATAAAGAGTGCAGTAATTCATAGAACTCTTGAATCAACTGCTTCAACTAAAGTCTAAAGTTACATCTGAACTTCCTGTTTTCTTTTTCCACTCTATCTGTCTGTGGTTGTAGCTAAACACATAAATCAGGATTAACGTTACGGGTGCAACCAGAGCGTAAATCTTAGCATGACATTGTCATCTAGTATAATGGCTACACATGTGCCTTGTCAATGGCACAATCTTTAGTGTAATGATGAAGCATATTTTATATCCTGACTGAATGATTCATTTACAGCAATCGTTAATATGTCTGATTTTATATTGACTTAATAAATGGAACAAGTGTGGATCTAAGCTGGAGCCTTGGGGGACACCAGCTGTTTCTAAATGGTGTTACATGATTGATGTCCTATAAAAATCAGTTAATTCTAGCTATCAGGAAAAGTGTGTTTAGGTCAAACATTAAATTGAGTGATGTTCTATATGAACAAATTTGGTAATGGCAAATAGGAAAATGTGCAAAGGACTTCTAACGCTCCCGTCAAGGTGTACTGGTGTTTACGTCAGAGGACCCAGATTTGTGGCCCAGTACCGTGTGAACCTGGGAATAGAGCATCTGCTGGCTGTTCCCCTGGCTCCTGGGATCAGAGCAGCAGGAGGACTTGAGGATGATGCAGCACATGTCCAAACAGATACACATAATGGTCCTCAAAGGAGCACAAGTTGCAGTGAACATCACACAGTGAGAGCTGTTTGTCATAGGTCCACTATAAGGAGTATCCCCTAGTTTCCAACCCTTGTCTTCACCTCTGATCCTTCTCCAGCACAGCCTCCGTCTGCTGCAGTCCCTCTGGTGTGGTGCTTGTTTAAACTACTGTAAGGAGAGAATATGTATGTTTTAGGAACACTTAGGATTATATTTTCCAGATTAATTGATGGTTTCATGCTTGGTAATTGACTTATCTGTATTAATTAGAGCTGCACTATATTGAAAAAACGTATGATATACGAATACGATACTGGTGACAATATATTGTGATGATGATGCTATATTATTGCGATCTTATGCTATATTATTGCGATCTTTTCAATTGAATCTGTGAAACAAAACATAATAATAATGATAATAATGCATTATTCTTATTTAGCGTTTGCCATCTTGTCCTAATTGAACAAGTAAAACAGGTTTGTCTCATCACAACCTGTCACTTTGTTGCGAGGTTACTGAATGGTAGTGAGAAAACGCTGGATTTTTGGATTAGCTGTGGGAAGGTCGCAGGGTTTTGGAAAAGATTACAGATATTGCATCACCTAATATTGTAATATTTTTTGAGATACTTTGTGCAGCGCAGCAGCCCTAATATTCATCTAAAATAATGGATATTTTTTAATCCAGAAATGGTGGCACACTTTTATTTTCACAGCAGGAGGGTCCCAGGTTTGACTCCTGGACCCGCTGAAGCATTTCTGTGTGGAGTTTGCATGTTCAGTTCACCCCGTGTCTGTGTAGGTTTTTTCTGAGTGCGCCGATTTCCCCTAGCACGAAAAACGTGTAGGAGTCTAAACCCATTATCTTGAATCGTCATGGCTTCTTTTTTGCTTTTGTTATAAGGAATACCAGGTAACTCTTGCGTATTTACATTTTACTTAACTTTTTTATTTTGCAACAATTCTGAAGATTGCCCTTAAATAGGAAAAAAAAACACTTCTAATGCTATTAGCTTTTTGAAATGCAGTGATGCGCACACTATTCATTAACAGGAACATGGGGAACATACCGCAAAGGCAATAGCAAGAATCTTTTGGCTATCCCGGTGTTGCGTCACAAATCAATATGGTGGTTAGCATCGCTGAAAACACTGCTCTCTGCTCATTGAATTGCATTGGACTTTGAGTGGTTTTCATTTGGTTTGAGAGGATGGCATCTTTGTGATGAAATGTCGTTTGACTACTATGATGACCTGCAAGGCAAAAGTGCCATATATGTATTGGTTTGTTTTCACCGACACTGAACGGGACACTGTTGTCGCGTTGCATTGAGTATATGGGGAATTTTCGATATTTGTTTGTGCATACAAGGATTTTGGATCTATTGTGTCGTAGTTTATTGTAGTGTAGGGCTGTGCACCTTTTGAGAACCTGGGGATACGATACATGGCTCGATACACAGTAGGGCTGTCGAAATTGCTCAAAAATGACGATTGAATATTCCCTTAAAAAAACACAGATATTCGAATATATTTGAATATATTCGAGAAGATATATTTGAATATATTCGAATTAGTGTTGTTCCGATACCATTTTTTCTCATCCGATCCGATACCGATATTTAGACTCAGAGTAGTCGCTGATACCGAGTACTGCTCCGATACCACGATGTAAATAAAAAAACACTAGCAAAAGTCTGTAAAAAGACGCCAAAGCCCATTGCACATGGCTAATTCTGCCTATAAAATGTATTCTGTCACTGTTCTGTTTCCACTCTAAAGATTAAATGAAAGCAAAAAAGGAAACACAAATGTTACTGTGATCATTAGAGGCAGAGCCCAAAACAACACATTGTGGTATCAGATAGGTTTTAGTTCAGGTACTCGCCGATACCGATACCTGAAAAATCTTTGGTATCGGCATGAAATCCGATACCAGTATCGGTATCGGAACATCCCTAATTCGAATATCTGGTTGCGCATTAGACGCCTCATTTACACCAAGAAGTTACAGCTGCGGCCATTTTTTGTAATTTATGTATTACTGTACTCTGAGTATCAGTCCCAATTGTCCCATTTGTCCCATTTTATCTCTTTCTCTGTAACCTCAGCGGCAGTGGGTACAGGCTGAGGAGAAGGCTACCTGCCCCGTTTATTCTGCTATCCCCTCCTTCTCCGACCTTCTGTGGTTCCTTCAGCCCCGCGGCTGCACAGTGAAGCAGCCAGTTGCGCCGAGGCTGCCGATGTTGTGTTTTTTCTTCTTTTTTTTTTACATTTGAATTTTTTCACATTTGAATTTCTGTTTTTAACCACTATTTGAATGTATATCATTTTATGCAACAGTTTTTTATTTTATATTTTCCATATTGTTGTAATGTAGACCTAGTGAACTTATGTGAAGCAACCATGGTTCTTTAAATGTGTTGTACAAGTAAATTTTGATTGATGCTGTATATATTTGAATATAGAATATTCCTTGACAGATTTGTCCGTTAATACACAGGTGTACGATAAGTACCTCGATACAGAGCCTTCTCAATACAATTTGACTCTGTTCGATACGATTCAATAACAAAACATGGACCAAATGCTCATTAGTTAATCGTGAACATATCCACTCACTCAAAAAACTGAACTCTGTGTATTATCTTTAATTTATTGAAGAATAAAGAACATAGCCGTTTACATTTTGGTTGGACACAGTGATCTCAGAGTTCACAATACAAAATCTTTAAAATTTTTCCATGATTTTCGCCCCAGTCTTACTACTGTCTAACACCTGGGGGGAAGAACGATATGAAGAGCCACGATATACTGTATCTTTTTTTAATTACATTGATGTGTATCTAAGTATTGATATTTTGAGCACGCCCCTATTGTAGTGTTGTTATACCATTTTTTTTTTTCTGATCCGATACCGATACTTGGGCTCAGAGTAGTCGCTAACTTAGTCCGATACCACTGCGTGTGAATAAAAACAATAGCAAAGGGTGTAAAATATGCCAAGACCCATAGCACATGACTCATTATGCATATTACATTTATCTATCTATACACTCTAAAGACTAAATGAAGACATCGTAAAGGTATCGTTAACGCAAATTAGTATTATGCTGTGATTATTGGAGGTTTTGGTTCAGGTTCTTGGATACCTGAAAAATGCGATACCAGCTTCAGCATCGGAACACCCCTAGTTTATTGTACAAAGATGAACACTTCTGCAAACTGATGAATGTAATTTAGAGATGGGTTTTATTTATCATTACATCATGATCTACATTTAATGTTTACTGTGTACATAATACTTGGCATTCTTGACCTGAGATCAACCTCTAGCTGCCCACCTGTTGAGCCTATAATCTAGAGTAAGTTGGTGCAAACACTGCTGCGGCTGCTTTGGTGCTGCGCTCTTTAATCTCCGCAGATTAAGCCTGACCCTGATCAGGTTCTGGGGTCCCGTTGTTGGCTGATTAAGTCCGGGGTCGTCGGGGGCAGCACGGCTCTGGCCCCACGACGGTGACCAAAACTTCAGCGCGAGGGAGTTTTTCTTCAAGAAGCGCGCTCAGCCATCCAGAGACGCCACCCTCCAGCTTTCCTAATCACCAGCCGCTATTGTTGGAGCAGCGCATATCATGATCACTTAATGTTTCCTGCGCCGTCACGCTAATGAGGAGGCAGCGTCAAACGAACATGCCGACGGTGGCTCCGCGGCTTTGTTCTGTAAAGACATCACATGGAGGGATTTTCAAAGTCTCTTACTAATTTCTTGACCTTTTTTTATATTGAAAAGACATTCTGCCTAATTAGAAAAAGCAGCTTCTAGCCATGGGGGTCTGAGCTACGGCTGCATCTAATGATTATTTTGGTAATAGATTAATCGGTTGATTAGTTTTGCGTTTAATCGATTAATCGTTTGGCTGCAGAAGGTGCCTGGAAGTTGTATAGTTCAAGTTGAAAGGTAGTGTCTGTAGGATTTTTTTTTTAGTGCATGACCATTCCATTCCTCTTTTAAAAGCTCAGAACATCTAAAGTTCAGTCTGGGATGGTGAAAGTTATTTTTTTATCTACAGGGTGTCCATAAAGTCTCTTTTACAATTTAACAAATGTATTACAAAGGCAGTTGATGAGGTATCACCAGATTTGTTCGATTGGAATCAGTGTTTATCAAAGTTTGCAATCACATTGAAATTAGGGACATTGGGGACTGCATGTTTGTTGGTTCCTCAATCAAACATTTGCAGACCGGTGGATACGGGACAAAGATATGGGAGATTACTGACTTGTAGCAAAGGATTTTTGATGCCATTGCCATCATTGATGAGGCTCTGCTACAGTGAACATGGTAAGGAATCAAGTACGGTCTAGATGTGCTTCGTTCAACTATTGGTGCCCATATAGAGGTGTATTAAAAAAAACAAAAAAAACTTTGACAACCACAATAAAACTAATCTGGCTAAGATGTCTTATCAACTGCCTTTTATATATATTTTTTTAATTGTGGGGCTCTGTCTGCTCTGATTAGATAATGGTCGGGAGATTTATCTCGTATCTTGGACGAAAAAACTTTTAGATAGAAACAAAATAGCTTTTTAATCAAAAATAGAAAAATTTCATATAATTCTTGCTCTGTCTCAGTCTATGTGGCACTGTAGTCCAAGACAAATTTCCTCTCCGGGATAATAAAGTTTCTTATCTTATGTACAGTAGATCCCATAAACGATGAATCAATTGCTACAATAGTTGACAAGATTTCATTAATCGATTAGTTGTTGAGTAATTCATTAGTTGTTTCAGCCCTTTTTCGAATGAAACAATATTAAGCTGTAGGTGTAGCTGTATGCCATGAAAACCTCGTCTAGCACATACTGTATCTACTGCCATCTGGCCATTAACTGTGTCTGAGAAATGTCATCAAGCCAGACGAGGAGCATTCCCAACAGCTCACGAGATAAAAGAAAAGCGATATGAGAGTTCACATTAAAATATTATGAACTGCTAAACTTAATGATGTCAGAACATGTCTTTAGATGATTAGGATTTAAACATAAGCCCCTGTAAAGAGTTTTTAGTTGTAGTCGTCCGCATTCCAACTTCTAAATATTAGTTACTCTATTAGTTAGTTAGACGTCTGCACAATAGCTGGAGATGAAGCATTTCGGTTTGTGCGCACACGCTGTCGTCAAATGTGGCACGTCTAACTAGTCCAGTGCCTTTCCATCAAATGAAAGTGAACATAATTGAGCCTTACTCAGAAACGCGGAGTCAGCTCTGTCCGGCGCTGCTGCGTCTCGGCCTCATTACTAACCAGTCTGTGTTCAGGGGGCGAAATGCTTTGTGACTGGCATTGTTCTGTGATTGGCATCTCCGTTAAAACCCCGGGCACCTTTTTTTTGATGTGCCCTGGCATCTCTTTGGAAGCGTCTGGGCGAACCTGGCATCTCCCCGTTACAGGTCAGCGGCTTCTCAAACGCGACTTCACATCCTTTTAACCTTTTGTAGTCTGGAACGATGGAGTCGAGATGTTCTTGAAATGCCACGCCGCCGCGACCAGACCCAACATAAATTAGAGTGACCTCTTTTACGCCATCTAGTTAAGTTTCCTTTTTTTTCTTGTTTTTGCTCCCGTCATGTGCCCTCGCGGTTTTAAGGGAAGTTTCGTCGAGGCGGTGAATGGTGCTCTTTTAGCTCTGTTGGAATTAAACTTGACCCTTTTTGGACAATTAACTCTAACCCATAATATTTACTCAGCGGTATGGAGTTGTGCATGGCCTGGCCCCAGCGGTGAGGTAGACCAGAGACCATCAATCATCTGCGCTGCTTTGGATGGGGCATGATCCTGAGACACTACAGGGAAAAGTCTTTCTTTTTTTTCTTTTTGGCCAATTTGATCTCTTAAAATACTGTACTTGCACCTGGAAACAAATGAAATAAATGACTTAATCTTTACAAAAAGGAGCGTGATTATTGCTCTGATTCAGTGTTAATTTTGGCAGCAAATTTTAATTTAGTTTTAGTCTTAGTCTTTTGACGAAAATGCAATTTAGTTTAGATTTAGTCAAAAGAAATTGTGTTAGTTTTAGTCAAATTTTAGTCAACAAAAATTCCGGGTAAATTTCGACTAAATTTGAAATATATTGACTAAACTTTACATTTATATTATTGTTTTCAAACATATTTAATAATATTCTCTGCTTCATGAAGTGTCTCCCACATTATTGAAACACAGAGCTGATCCTTTGGAGGTGAATTTAAATGATATGAGGCTCTTTCAAACTGAAGTCACTGAAGTTTGGATCATTTTAGTCTCTTATTGTCATTTAATTTAGTCTTTTTTTAGTCGACGAAAATATCTGGAGATTTTAGTCATAGTTTTAGTCTCATGAACTAACTTTAATTTAGTTTTAGTCTCATTTTAGTCAGCAAAAATATTACTGTGACTAAAATTATGACTAAATATTTTAGTCGACGAAATTAACACTGCTCTGATTCAATGTTTCTCCATAGAACTATGGGAAAATGTAACTTCAATGACCATTTTCTCAAAAAAGCATTTGACATTGTGGTGAAAACATCTCCATTTTAGTAGCACCTACAGACTCCAAACCTTCCAGTCTTGTACTTAACTATATTTTGAAGGTTTGTTCAGAGGGATTTTTCAATGCTTAATTTCTAGCCTGATTTATTGAGTTTTGCACCCCAGAAAACAAGGCCAAATTAGATTTATTTACTAATAACGAACTAAATAAGGTATCCAAACTACCCTCTGAACAAAAGTAATTAATACATCAACAAAATAAAAGCATAAATTTATACCTGCTGCTGGCTCTGTCCACTTAGATTTTGTGGTTTTGACCATTTGTATGCATAAGTTGTCTTTCAAATCAATATCTCTCAATTTATTTATTTTTGCCTATTCCTTATCCTGCAGTGTCTCACCTTACGACGAAGAGAAAAACATCTTCGCTCATTTAACGCCTTTAAATGTGATCGTCCTCCACCTTTCCCCCACCCTTCATTCATGGTTGTTTGGCTGTATTCTCCAGAGTGTGTGGGGGATGAAGGCTGACAAACACCGACCCCGCGGGGAAACACACCTGCGCCGCTGCAGACTGTTTGTCTTTGGGGTCTCTCGGGGGCGGACCAGAGGGAACGGGGACGGCGTCGTGTACCGGGGGCTTTCGCCGGGAGTTTCAAGCCCCCGTGCTAGTTTTGGTTAGCTTTTGTGTATTGGTATATTGGCGCAGGTGATGGGAATGTCCTTAATGAGACCTCAGGAGGACGGAGCTCCATGTTCAGCTCACAGTCACCTGCACCGTGGTGTTTAGCAGCGGAGAGGAAGAGTATTTTAAACGTGTTATACATCAGTGTCAGCACCCACCATCACCCTAGAAAGCCACAACCCAAATACAGGGATTGAACAGTTTAAAATATGGTATAGCACAATTTTGACATGACATGAGCCAGGACTAGGGCTGGGTATTGTTCATTTTTTTTCGATACTACTACCTTAAAGATACTTGGTTTACGATACCGATACCTGAACGATACTTTTTTCGATACCTATATT
>OMNZ01006245.1:1856-13737 GCA_900303255.1 Lesueurigobius sanzi | reverse complement strand
ATTACTGTAATTACTCTGTAATAACATACTTATACCTGGTATTAACAAGGTAATTACAAAATAAGTACTAAATACTTTCCATGTAAAACCAAAATAGTTATACCCCTATGTCTGTAATAACATTGTAATATTATAGTTACTTGCAAGTTTGTACCACTACATACTATGTAGTAACGAGCTAACAAAGTATTTACTCAATACTCCCCATGTACTACCAAGATAGCTACCACTATATACTATGTACTAAAGGATAACTACATTTTAAGTACAACATATAATAGCTTACTTAAAGTGTAAGTAACAAAGAAAATGGTCAATGATCTAAAGTAGGACTGTCCCAGGTTTTACCTGTATCTACTTTCTGTCTTTCTGTCACGTGTCGTCCAGGAGTTGTCCACTATAGGCAAAGATTCTTCAGTCTTCATCTGTACTCTGTAGTTCATCAAGATCTCACTTGCAGTGTGACTTGAATAATGTATAGTTGACCCTAATTTGATTGTTTGGATTTGCCAATGGAACAAGATTTATCCTCTTAGATCAAGTACAATTAGATGTATCTAATCTCTGTGCAGTAAGATATTTAAACATAATTTAAGCTCAATCAAAGTGAAAAAAAATGCTTATTCCGTTGGCAGATGACTTTCCTGCTCAAATCAAGGTCAAATTATCTTTCAAGAAATGTGTACCTATTGTTAGACCAGTTATTTTCCCAGTGTGGGCCAGTTTAGTCTCTTAACATTAACGTTCACTTTGAAAAGTACATTTTCAAATCTTCACAGTAAGGCATTTCATTATTGCACTGATTCAACTTTTCTCCATAGATTTACATAGAATATAACAAGGCCACTTTCTCAAAATGCATTTTTCTTACACTTACACTCAACAACAACAACAACAACTCAACTCTCCAGTCTTGTACTTAACTATATTTACATTTTTTTTCAATATTCAATTCCTAGCCTATTGCGAGATATTGAGTCTTGAACACCAAAAAACAAGGTGAAATTTGAATTTTTACATACGTATTCACTAATAACTGCTTCTTCACAAACTAAACAACATGTCCCAAATCCCCTCTGAACAAAATCTTTGTGAATAATGTATGAAACAAACTTAAACCATACAAAATCTTCTCCGAACGTGCCTCTACTTTGCTCATTACTCCTACTTTACTGTACCCTCTCCTTATTCAAATGCCCAAACCGCCTGATCCAGTGAATCTGCAATCTCACAGCGTTCAAAGTCACTGCACTTGTCTTGGCTGTTTTTAGCCGGTCTAACGAAGCCGCGCTGCTTTGTGATAATAATTGTGTGAGACAACAGCACAGGGTTTAATTGCATAAAATGAGGAGGTACTTTGCTTCATTTATAAACTTTTTTCGACGTCGAGGACAGCTTTGTCACAGTAAAAATAGCGTTGGGCACATTTTGCATAATCTTTCTATTCTGGACTATTAGTTATTTTCAGAGAATGTATCAATGTCCCTTTCCTTTTTGGATCATTGTGAGATCTGCTGTATTCATTTTAATAAGAATCTTCCTTTAGTGAGACAAATGAGGGGAAATCATTGGCATACAAGAGTAGGGCTGGGTACCGTTCAGTTTTTTTTGTATACCAGTACTTTAACGAAACCTTTTTCAGTACCTCTGGTATCTTTTTCAGCTTGTTTTTCTAAAATAGCACAACAGAAAGTAACATGGGCCACTAGCGTCACATTTAAGCTGCACGGGCCACTAGCGTCTCATATTTACCGATTGTGTTTTGGGCAGAATTTCACATAAACGTCAGTGAAAGTAGAAAAAGGACTCGGTTACCTTCAGAGCTGCAGGGACAGACCAGATCCACATGCTGACACTGTTTTATTACATAAAACACCAGTGAATAAGAGAGAGAGATATGTTTTTGACATTTTAGGCTTTGGATTTTATAGTAAATTTCCATTCCTAATCACTACACTATTATCTTTAGTGGTGAACCATAACAGACCTAGAGATTTACTGCTGTAGAAGCCTTCAGGCAGCTGCCGAAAGCTCAAAATGATGAGGAATACCGTCCAACAGCTAAGATGAGTCAGGATGGGACCATAAAGATGCCATGTCTGAGATGCTTGACCATTCTGGATCATCTCTCTGAGGCCCTTGGCAGAGTATTGGCTTCTCAAGATGATCAGAGAGTGTGTATTGCAATACACCCACCAAAAATACACTTTGCAAAGTGCTCGTTTTGATAAAATATCACTGACACACATTGATGTACAACCTGAACATGACCAAAATAGGCAAAAACAAGTTGTATGTAAAGATTATGTTTGAAACTTAATTTTTTTTAAATGTATCTTTTTTCAATATCATTGAAAGAAGTAGCAGACAACAGTTGTCTAAATAAATGTAATTCTGGCCATGCAATGTGTGTTAGAACTCCTTTTGGCATAATTAATGACATATAAAGGCTTTCAGAATATCTGTAATAGATAAGACCCCACTCGGTCACTTTAGTCACTAAAATAGCTTGGTCACTTGAGGGTTAAACCTTTGTAATTTATATAGTAGACATAATTTCCTATGAAATACATACGAAGCACGGAGATGATGCACAAGCTCAATCTCCAGATAGAGATGGAGGCGGGACATAGGCAGCGAGTGCAACTTTCACATTCATGTACATTACAGCTACAGCATGGACTACTTTTAAAAATGCGGGTCAGGAAGCGGGTCCTGTACAATATTAAAAACAAAAAAAATTGCGGTCCGAGTTGCGTGCGGGTTAGTTGAAAACGTTGGTCAGGTGCGGATTGTATATACATTGACCCGCGCATCACTGGTATGTACTATTCACTGACTCTTTAAACAATAATATAGAGACCATTAAAGAGCTGTCCATGTTTTGAAGGACCTTGTACAAAAATGCCTAAAATAGTGGGCGCTCTCTTTCTATAATCTATCTCCCCTCCCTCATGCCCACAGCGCATGTGTTGAAACAACAATGGCGCTCAGCTCCGGTCTGCGTGTGCTGCTAAAGGTAATGTCTTTGTTGTCGTCAATGCTGTGCTGGTTTCGTCCTGTTTTATAACCACATTAGTCTGAGTCCTGTTTCAGGCTTGTCCCGGATTTGCACTGCTCTCTCCATCAATTAGCCGACAAAAGTTTTCATAAGTTGCACTCATCGTTCGCTGTAGCTGTTTTCCAAGTAAATAACCTGCATTCTGTTGAACCATTACTGATTATCTGCGTTTTACATTTCTCTGCAAGAGACAGAGCGAGCAGCCTGTGTTCTGCGCTAAAGTGACCTGTTGCGGGGGACATTTGACGTCAAGAGGGAACAAAGTATCGAAACCTGGTATCGAAATAATATAATTTTTTGGTACCGGCGCTTTTCGTACCAGACTGGTACCCAGCCCTATACAAGAGCTGCAGTCTGGTGGAGACCTCGATGAGGACGGCGAGCAGATCAACTTCCCTGAGACAGTTCCAGACAGATGCAGCTGTGGCAGGTCTCAGACAGAGGTGAACATGCTGGATGTGGAGGTCCTGGTCTGGTGTGGAGGTCCTGGTCTGGTGTGGTTACAACGGTTATGAGGGCGGGTGAATGGACTGCCAAATCCCCCTCCCAATAAAGAAAAATTGAACATTTCAGAGTGTAGTTTATTGTAGACAGCCTAAGGCACACCTCTGCAAAGTTCACACGGACTAATCAGCCTCCACACCTTTGAGGTGGGATGGATTCCCTTGACAAAGGAGATGTGCTCACTAACACAGATTTAGACAGATTTGAGAGCAATATTTGAGAGAAATGGGCCTTTTGTCTGTATAGAAAAACTTTTATGTAAAGTTTACCCAATGAAAAATAAGAACAAAAGTAGTATTGTGTTTATATTGCTAAAACACAGCTATAGTTTGTATCTTACAATAATTTTGCTCCAAGCACAAAAACAGCTTCCTCGTAGTTATAAGTCGAGCCAAATTTCTAAACTTTCTCTCAGTGCGACTTTTGCAGCTGTGGCCTTTGTGTGTTTTTTGTGTTATTTTCTATAGGGCTCAGGCAGAAACAGACTTCCACCCACACGGCCCCGACTTTCACACCACCATCTCCAGGAGCGCTGCGGGCCCCAGCAGCCAGGAATGTCACCGCCATTACCAATCCTGTTGTCTCCATCCACAGCCAGCCAATTAACCTTTGTGTCTCAATCCGCTCTCGCACAACACCTTCAGCAGAGCATACTCCTCCACGTGAAGCTGAGGCACCGCACTACAAAAACTATGGACCCAGCAGGGGTTTAAAGGACTTGATTTGGGGATATTAATCTTGTTTTGAGTAGTTTTGACTAGACTAGACATATTTAGTACTGCCATTTTAGAATATTCAGCTAATTTTAAGACATTTTTGACCGGTTTTAATGTAATCTTGCTTGGAATAGGAAAAAAACTGCCAAAGGGGCAAGAAACTAATCTAAAAACAAGTAAACCTTTTTTTGAAAGAATAGAATTTGATTGGTTTGAGCAGGTAAGTAAAATTATCTGCCAATGGAGTAAGTCTTATTGTATTTAGAATAACACAAAAACATCTTATATCTTATTATCTAACATATAACATTTCTTATTGCACTTAAAAATTTGAAAATAAATTGTAATTTTACCTGAAAAAAAGAGCAAAACTCTTAAACAGAATTTTTCAAATGAAGGCGAAACCATCGTGGAAATGTTGAGATTTCTGTGTAGTTTGGTCCCTAAACATCGTAGCTACAATGTCAAAGTAGAAAAATGACCAAACTCAACCTTATTTATTGTGCATGCTCGTTCAAAACTTTGCGCTACTACTTTTGCGTAATGTTTATTTGGTGTTAGCCATTAGCTTCCAGACAAAAACACCTATCGTTGTCTGAGCGCACGTTCCTTCCATCCGGCGTGATGATTTTAGCAAGCTGCTCGTCACATCGTATCAGGCGCTCGCTGACAAATCTGGAGGTATTTCTTCAGTTGTGTGAGATATGCTAACAACACTGGTGCACATTAATGGGGAGTGGAAGGTAAGTATCTGGGCATATAGGCTATTTATGAAGTTTTTCCGCGGAGCTGGAAATGACTCGAGCGGCGCCTTTCTCCCTCTTGCCCCTCTCAGCCGCGTGTCCAGGCATAAATATTGACATGTTTGGTATAATCCACGTGGAGTGTGTAAAGTCCACAACAAGACGCTGTACGTTATGCATGATAATGTCCTCTCTGGGACAAGCTAGTGAAGAAAACTAAACTTTAGCCAACTTTCATTGAGTCACGTTTTTACTTCACTCTTGCATCGAGGTCTTCCCTTCAGTAGCACCAATACACTCCAAACCTGCCAGTCTTGCACTTAACAATATACTGAAGATTTGTTCAGAGGGATTTTTTTATATATTTAATTCTTAGCCTGATGTATTGAGTTTTAAATCCACCCCCAAAAACAAGCCAAACAAGATTTCAAAAATCCTCACTGAGCAAATCTTTGTAGCAAATATATCCACAAAATAAAACCATACATTTAAATCTAGCTCTATCCATTATTTCGATTCTGTTGCTAACAAAATCCTTAAATTCATGTCAGTAATATATAACACAAGGTTCAAATTAAAATATCTCAATTTAAGTTTTCCCGTATTCACCTGTAGCACACTGTCTTAACTTAAAGCAGATCTAGACATGTACATTTTGCAGTGCACTCCCATATCTGCTCTGAAGGCTCATGTAGCAGGATCGGAGACTAATTGAGTCACCTCGTTTCTTTTTCCCCCCCGATGTCGTCTCGGTCTTTTCATTTGACAGTTTGACTCGATAGGTTGTTACATTAGCACATTTATTTGCACCGTGTCTCCGGACTGCTGCTTATAATCGTAATGAGGCTTTGACTGGCGCAATTAAAGCTTGATTTGTGGCGCAGGTTTAAATTGGCGACGGCACAATCCGTTCCTTCAGCCGTCCGCGTTCAAAGGTCATCCGAGTCATTTCCGTTTGATGCATCGACTTAACTTTCATAAAACGCAGAAGTTTGGACTTGCCAGTTCCTTGCCCCCACATCTTCCTGGCCATATATTCGCCACACTGCGAAAGGCCACTTCAAAATAGGTCATTTTCTGCCAACGGAAGGAATGAAATGCTATTTTTTTGCGGTCTGTGCCGACGACATCGTGGCCGTTCAACGTCTCACACTTGGGACACATGCTGCGTTCCATTTACCTCGGAAGTTGGAAGTCGTAGCTCGGAATGACGTCACATCCCAGTTGAGGACGTTCCAGTTACAAAGTCGTCACCAATGAATGGGGGCTATTGTTGTTAGCATTTGTTAGCACAGCGTCTGTTGTAGTTTGCACATAACACATGTACAATGCAAATTTCACTACAGCAGGATTTTCACATATATTTGAGTCATCGTACAATGTTTGTGGCTCATATCGTGGCGCAAAAATAGTCTGTAGTGCTAGTAAATTGACATTTCAAGACCTTCTACTGACGGTTCACGCTGGCAGCGGCCATGTTGGAAATTCAACTCGGGGCTTGGGAGAATCGTCCGACTTTCCCAGTGGGAAATACGACTTCGGGGGGGCGTTCCAGTTAGACTTCCCACTTGGAAGGCGGAAATCCCGACTTCCGAGGACAAATGGAACGCAGCAACAGTTCTCAAGAAGTTCTCCTACTTGTAATGGCGGGACGATAGCGCCATCTGCAGTCCGACTTCATCAGACCTGTGCCCCAAGTGTGCCATGATGTCATCGGCACAGACAGAGAGCAACAAATACCACCGTTGGATGAGAGAAGCCATCGAGATCCGGAAGCGCGCTCCCCAGACCGTCAACCGGGACGAGGGGGCGTACCAACTTTCTCACACCTGGGACACAGTTCTGAAGAAGTTGGACTGCAGATGGCAACATACAACAACCTACAAGCAGGAAAACAGTGGCAAAAACTGTGTAAATCAGCTGACACTTGTGGGGAAGCAGCAGGCGAAACTGTCAAGGTGAAATAAATACATAGGTCTTAAGAAAAGAAAATAGCATCACTACTAGAAGACTTTATGAACCTAATCGGATTATCAAGATATCCCTTTTTGCAGTCTGCCTCCGTACAATGTCCAAATCTCAATATAGCCTTTCAACATCTGTCACAAGCTGTTCCTCTGATCCTCCTTATTAGTTTAGTTTATTAGTTTACATTTTACAAAATACATTGATCTTGCCGAAAATATGCTTCATACCGGAGGTGCCCAAAGTATTTTCCACGAAGGGCCAAACGCAATATTTAAGAAACTGTGTCAGGCCCGAGGGCAAAGTCCAGCCCTACGTCACTGAACTTTTGGCCCCCCAAGACAAGTTTGAGAAACATATATTATATACAAGAAAAATAGCAAATGGGCTTAAAATTGCTTGCATTGAAAGGATCCAGGTCTTAGTTTAATGTTTGCTTTCCTTATTTTAAGTGTACGTGTTAAATTGTTGCATATTCCATTGCCAATCTTAGTTCAAGACAGTCCAAACCCGATCAAAATCAACATAAATTCAAGCACTTTTGAAGTTTTTAGGCTTTATTTCTACTGTAGCATATTCTTACACATAGAAAATAGTGAAAATGCCCCAGTTCTTCGAAAAAATGTCCCCACAAAAGCTTGGTTAGGTCATATATGATGCACAACACTGACACTGGTAGAAAGTAGTGCTTTACTTTGGACCACGAATGAGTGGTTTGGCTCCTGGTCCTTTGACGAAGAAGAAAAGGACAACTTACCCCTGTTGTAGATACTCATTACAATCTCAGCACCATCTCAAGGGCTAAATGAAACCCCTTGGAGGACCGAATTTGGCACGCAGGTCCCACAGGCCACATGATATTATAGTAATGGCTTATGGCTGCCATTCTGCGCCATCTGCCTCCTCTGACCACCACCAACCATTCACTCTCATTCATTCTGACCTATATTGTGAGACACTGCAGGCGAACAGAGAAATATTTTCTCATGGTGAGCACTGTGGCAAGTTGTTTACATCAAAGGAACATGCACGCGAGACCAGAACAGTACAGAATCTCCCCACCTCAGCGTCTTTTGCGTTCCCCCTTTAATGTGAAACCTTCATAAAAACCTATGCGTTTGTCTATGTGCGCGCGCTCCCCTCTCCGCAGTAAATAAACAAAAATCAATATTGTTTCGCGCGCCGGCACTCTCGGTATCACATAACCGCTGTGCAGCCTGAATGCTTTCATGCGCCTCCGCCGATGCTGGAGATGTAAACGCTCGTGCGCGGCCTCCCTCCGCTGGGACCGTCCCGCTGAGCCGCCATGTGCCATACCATCCGCCCAGGCCAATAACGCATCCTGCATTTTTCATTAAAGCTCCCGTTTATTGTAGCGGCCACTGGATTTCCCCCGTCTTTGTGGTTGTCCCGTCTCTCTCTCTCTCTCTCTCTCTCTCTCTCTCTCTCTCAAGTTGACTGTCATCCACTGTTACATCCGCCCCCCATCAGGCTCCCCTTCACCCCCTCCCCCGCGGTCCTGGTGCCATCAGTGGGATTGCTTTTTTTTCCCTTTGCCTCACGTCAGCGCGGCGGCTAACCGTTCGTGTCATCTCCGCGTTACATCATAGTTTCTGCTTCATGAAGGGCCTAAGCTTGTGTGTAAATGCGGAGAGGCGTAAGGAGGGAGGGGGGGGGGCAGGGGAGCGAGGGATGGGTGACTGACTCAGCGGCTCATCCATCACCTTTATGGGACAGGGGCCAGGACCTACAGAGAGGGACGGTAGTCAAACAGCTCATCACATGGAGAGGTTTGGGATGGAATCGGACACAAGTCATTTTTGATACGGTCCGGAAGAGCATTGGGGAAGTCACGAATCTGAAAGGAAAAAATAAATGCCTTGATGCACTTAACGTACAACATAAGCTTTTTTAGTCTTTATAAATTCAAGCTGTACTTTGAAAAGAGCGCAGTTAATTATAACCTGATATATATAATTGCATTCTAATACAATACATTTTAGCACCTAAGGAGCACCCATGCCTATAATGTTACAATTTGCTTATGCTGCTGGTCCTGGCTAAGACCTGGTTTAGTCTTGGTCAAGGTTTTTTCTGGAGGCAGCACTACAATTTGTGCCACATTGAATGTGCCTATTTGATTAGATAAGTAGGGGCCGCTCAGTTTAAATCTTTTGCGGACCATAATTAAGTCATTTTGAGGCCAGTTTGAACAAAATGAAAAGTGGTATGCAGCTTTCCTCTCTGTTAATCTGGGCATTAGGCACAGCTTGGCAGCAGAGGTGGAGAGAGAGAGAGCGCATGCAGCAGCTCGACTGAGGGAATTTACTCTGTAAATCTCTGGTATAAATTATGTTACTATTTTATTTTATCTTTACCTTTAGTCTGTTCATTGCTATTCACATGGTGTCCACTTTGTCTCCCACCTGCTATTTCAGGTTCTAGCTGTTCAATATCAGTGACAACTGCAGGACTACGCAAACACAACGGCACAGCTACTGGACATTATAGAGACTAGTTGGCCTTGGGACACTCTATTGTCCGTCTGTCCATGGGAGTGGATCTCTCTTCATACAGCAAGTATCATATTCATGCTCTTTTATTGTCAAGGAACTGACGACTTATATTGAATGCTCTTCACAGGCAGCACTGATGTCCTTGAGCTCAAAAAGGAGGCAGCCACAGTATGTACAACGTCTCTGTGCAAAATATACATAGACATACAAATGTAAAAATGATCCATGAATATGCATGAACCTGGCCTTAAAGCATAGCAGTTGTTGAGGTGAGTAATGCAGCCTCCTCCATCAGGCCTCAGTGTGAGAGCGCACATGTTTCCTCAGGCTCAGGTGATGCCAGTGCAGGTGTCAACAGCCATCACTTCACACAGACCCCCCTCCTCTCTCTGCCTCTATCTCTCGCTGTCTATTCATTCACCATCTTTCTTTTTTGCCCTTTCCTATCACCTCGTCCTCTCTCCCCTTCTTGCCCTATATATTTCTCTCTGCGTTCTCCCTCTTTCCGGTGCAAAAAGTAAACATCTAGAGTAGCTTAAATAGACTCACATTCAGAATATTAAGGTGAGACACTGCATACAAAACTTTTTTTTTTAAAACATTTTCAGGTTTTGGGCCACTTGCTCTCCTAACATATAAACGTTCATCTGGAAACAAATAAATGGCCTAATCTTAACAATAAGTATTTCGTGATTCCATGTTTCTCCATACAACTACATTCAAAATTGTAACCCAATCACCGTTTTCTCAACATGCTTTTTTTCTCATTGTAAAAGTGCCTACTAACAAGCTGCAGCTGTCACCTATGAAAGTCTGATTTACACTAACTTTCTCTGCTCTATAGCACCACTGATCACTTTCATTGTCTCAAAAAAATATCTTTTTAAATGCAATAATTATTAGAAAAATGTTCCTCAGGCTGTGAAGGACTTTGTGCAGACCAAAACTGCAGATCGTTTGTGTGTAAGAGTCCTCCTGAGGCCCATTAGTCTTATCCTTTTGGCTGTTTTAGCTTCTTATTTCAGTCGAGAATACCAGTAACAGTCAGAAATGTCATGAAATAGGCCAAATGATCTTTGACAGCAGCAAATATGCCTAATCTAGTCAAAACTCCGCAAAACAAGATAAATACGCTGATATCAAGTCATTTAAACCCATGTGTGATTTTTTTGTTTTGTTTTTGTAGCGCTCTCTCTCTCCTTCTTGCCCTGTATAATCCTCTCTCTCTCTCTCTCTCTCTCTCTTTATCTCTTGGCTCTCTCCATCACACGCCCGCACGCCGTGAATGGATGCTGCAAACAGACAGCACGGTGCTCCGAGCAACAATGCGTCTGGCCTCATCTCATAATGATGCGGCCTGAGAAAATGCGAGCTGATGGAAGCTTTTATCACTGCAGTGGAAGCAGGGAGGAGGTGAGCCGTTGGAGAGAGAGGAAAGAGGAGGCAGGAGAGAGGAGGGAGGAAAGGAACACAGGCAGACAGAGAGAGAGAGAGAGAGAGAGAGAGAGAGAGAGAGAGAGAGTGAGAATTAAATTTAATGAATTGAATTAGAATAGTTCAGTAAACATTTTCAATAAAGGCAGTAATATCAAAAAGGTGTGATAATGCTTGGTTTAAATGGTGACTGCAAAAAGTGTATACAGTATTTGCTCTCGATTTGAGCAGATAACTACAATTTACTTTAAAATAGATATTGTATTTTAAGTGCGAACATATTTTTAGTTTTCCTTTCGTCTAATGATGGCCTCCCTCTGCTGCTGGCGGTGCGTTTGGACATTACATTTATGACTTTTTGATGTCTGTGCAGCGCTTCGAGGCAACTCCTGTTAGTTACTGGGTGGAACAAAAATAAATTGATTTGATGATTTGAATGCGGCTTATTTCCCATTGGACTTTTACAATCAAACCGTTTTACCATTCAATGTGGGGAAAAAGCCACAATTTGGCTCCCCGCACAGATTCCTGTCGTGTTCCAGTTTTATTGTTGAAAATATGGTCACGTTTAAGCGGTTAAAATCCAACTGAGGCATATCAATTTGAAACTTTTTGCTGTAAATTACTGGCATCAATACAAAATGTAATGCACGTTTTCTGTCATTTTATGTTTTTAAATAAGAATGAGGCATTTAACGCATAAAAATGGCCAAAATTCCTTTCATTTTTGCAGATAAAATCTAAATTGAGTTATTCCATTTTTTAATTTTTGTGCCAACGTTGGATTCCGCCTGGATTTTTTTCCATCAAAATCTCTGCAGTGTTTTTATTGATTGTTTTATTGACAAACCCAAGTGGCTCCAAGTCAATATAAGTGGTTACTTACAATTTATGCTGTTTATTTGCTTCTTTTTCCAGAGTGTTTTTCATTTAGGCGGAATT
>OMNZ01006204.1:1055-15951 GCA_900303255.1 Lesueurigobius sanzi | reverse complement strand
TGGACTTTTGAGGATGAGGCCTTGAAAGTAATGAGGTAGAACAGAAACTCTCCAGACGCCTCATCACGAAACGTTACCTGAAGGAGAATAAAGTGATAGGACACAAATATTTCATACATTTGAATAGTAAGTATACGTAATATGAAATCAGACCTTAGTGTCGTATTGTCCTGTTTTATATGTGTAAAAGGACAGTTTATAATCTCGCTTGTTTGAGGCAGGGACATCAATGAACTGCAGTCCAGTGAGGGAAACTGTGGCATCAGGCTTCTCAGGCTTAACAATATCCAGCACGACGTGGAATCTGAGTTAAAAAGCAAAACTTTGAGCAAGACACTGTTGGTGAATAGGTTGATAAATAATTGAGTAAGATTGCTTTAAGAGAGTAAACCAAGACCTCAGAATTTTAACCAAAACAAAAAAGAGTTTTGCTGCAGTGTTTTCTGCACTTTCATCAAACTGAGAATAATCTTTTTACCGATGTTGTTTCCGAAGCCAGTTGTGCACCGGGAGGAGCTCTATGTGTTGAGTTTTTGCAGGCAACTCGCGTACAATAGAGGCCTCGGGCTTAGGAGCCTCGGCGGTTCCCTGTAGGGAGTAGCACAGACCTGTTCCGTCTGGGAAGAAGAAAGAAACTGATCCCTGAGGAAAGATAAATATTAAGTGTTAAATCATGATTGGTTTAGTCAAAAAGCCCAGCACTGTCTGAAGCATTGTTTACTGTGGTGTTGGAAATATAACCACTGTACAGGGCCAGCCCAATAAGCAGACTATGCAGCTGCTTAGGGCCCTGAGACCACCAGGGGGCCCCCAATAGTGCATACATTTGTACTACAGGTGTTGTATATATAGATACAAGTAAAATTTTATTAAAATTGGTGTTTGCCCTTGATTTGAGTAACTTTTTACAAGGAATTCTGCAGTTTTTGTAGGGTTTTTTTTGAAAATTTTGAGTGTGATTAGATTTTTTTCCCCTTAATAATGCCCCACTGGCATAAATCGTGAACTTAGTTACTCAAATCAAGGGCAAAAAATAATTATTACAAATGTTGGAGTAAAGTCTCCATTCTTTTACACACTGTCAGGATGAAGGGCGGGGGAACTGACGCTGTGCCTCATTTATGGGAATATACTGTATATCTACACGAAGTTAAAGGAATTCAATTGTTGCGAGGGCCCCATGACATAATTCCGCTTAGAGCCCCGTGAATGCTTGGGCCGGCCCTGCCACTGAGGCCTGCAAACATTTGGAGTTTATTCAATGTTGTTTTCCCTGAGAAAAACGTAACTATGTGGCAAAGAGCATCACCAGAGCTAGATCCCTTCACGTCATGTCACTGAAAACCATCAGTAATAATAATATAATAATTACCAGGTGCTTGCTTTCCTCTGAGGTCATCGTCAGAGGGCGATAGGTGACTTCAAACATCTTATTCTCATGAGGTTCCAGCTCTATGACCGGTGCACTTCTCCATTGGTCCCCCTTAATCACAGGTGTCACGGTGCAGGGCTGGGGCGTGGGGTTTAGCACAGACAGGTTTTGGGTGGAGGAGCGACGCACCGGGCAAATGAAATTCACCGTCTGGACACAGGAAAAAGTTAAATACTATCTCAGAAATGTCAAACTAACAGTACTATCAAAATCATTTTCCAACCTCTTTGACCGGGGCCTTTATGCACGAGCCAGTGACCGTGAGAGTTAAGGGTGAGCTGCGACCTTCCACAACACAAGGCAGATTCTCGTATCGGCTGTCATCACTGAGCTGCACTGGGGCCAAGGTCATTTCAAAGGGAACCTCCGTGCCCGAATAAATGACGCCTTTAGTGGGGGAAATGTGTAGTGAAGGAGGGAATTTCTCAGTCTTCCAACAAAACCTAGCGAGCAGGAAGACAAAAATGAAGAATCTATTCAACATGTCAATAAAATAGACATTATGAAGGTAAAACCGTTTATGTTTTTGATAATATTTTGGGGTTTGTATAGAAGTATTTGTAAAAGATTGGTAGATTATTGCAATATACTGTACACGATTATACTGATGAGAGGGAAAGTTATTGATTACTCAGTGGGAAATTCAGAGCGAGTTTTATGTAGGTCAGGGTGATATACAGTATATAGTATGTATATATTTTCCAGCTCAAAGTAGCTTCATCACTGTGTTATTGGTAATAAGATAATAAGACTTTTGACCACATTTGAGAACTGTCATGAAGTATTATAAAGATAGTACTTACTCACAAAAGAGGAAACATTCCAACTTACTTGGCATCAATACTCCCAGTGTTTATCATGACGATCTTCCTGCTGGTTTTACCATGTTGGACTACAGCACCAAAAGACACGTGCTTCTGGTCCAGGGTCACCTCCACCCCCTGTTTGACAGAGACCAGTCGTTACAATTTAACAGTTGTGTTTGGTGGAAACAACTTATGGCTTTGCCTTTTATATACAGTAAATGATTAAATAAACTGAATGCATCAGCTGTTGCCAACCATTCACCAAATCATTAGCTGAAAATTGCATAAATAAACAATAACAACGATCGCTCCTGTGATTAAGGCTTATAACCAGCAATTTCGATGTGCCCTATGAGACAAAGTTGTTTGTGATTCCGGGCGTTATAAAAATTGATTGATTAATTTCTTCTGCAACTCTTGCTGAACATTGCTATTGGATTCTGGTCGACCAAAATTCACCACTAGCCCATCTGTCCAAGGGAAATGGATCCTTCCTTTAAATTGGTTTTCTCTGAGGTTTCCTCAATTTTTTTTACCATGTGGTTTTTGTTTTTTTGGGGTTTTTCCTCGCCGTAGAGGAAGGTCTAAGGATGGGGGATACTCTAAGCTTGTTACTCTAAGTGATTTACTTATTCACGGGACATTACATCTGGTCCAGACATTTCATTCGTGTGTGACTTATTTTTGATCATTATTGATGTCTGATATTGATTTGTTTTTGTCCATACCGACCTTTGAGATGACTTCTGTTATGATATTGGGCGTTACAAAAATAAATTGATTGATTGACTGAATTTCCCATCAAAATACATGAGAACATCAGCACTTAAACCATCTGTTTGTTTTTGCGAACATTACCTGGCAGGATGCTCGAATGGTCAGCAGCGGGAGTAACAAGTCCAGGGTTTTTGCCTGCAGCTCCACAGTAAACTGTGGCACGTGTTGTGTGGGAGAGAACTGGATATCAACAGGGCAAGACTTGCCCGCTTGGAGGATGAGACGGCCAGTTGGAGTAACTGAGAGATCCTAAAGGCAGACCGGAAATCACACAAGTCAGAGGGCTGCTTTTATGTAAAATGCTGCTCGCTCGGTTGATGTCCTCAGTACCTTAGGGTCCAGCGGAGTGTTAGAGATGAGATGTAGAGAAAGAGAGAGGCTGACAGTGCTGTGATTGACCACAACAACACGCTTTTTCACTTTTTTTCCAGATGCCACTGACCCAAAGTTGATCCTTTTGTGCTTGGGATCCTCTATGTCCAGCTAGAGGAGAATTAATATTTACAATCAAATATTCCCTCTTTTCATTTATATTTTATTCTGCAGCATTTTGATACTGATAGGGTTAAAATCATGTTTTAAATGCTTTACAATTCTACACTCAGGCTTTTATATTGGCATGTGTACCTTTCTAAATCATGATAAATGGACTTTATTAGATTTCATTCAACATTTATTACTGCATTTTTGTTTTTTTAACTAAATTAATTAAAATCATTTTTGAAGTTCATGATTGAAATAATAAAAAGGGGCATGCATACGTATTACCACTGTTTCATGGTTGATTATACACTGCCTGGACAAAAATAAAGTCACCACCTGGATCTAACTAAGCAAATAGAACTGGGGTTGATGCAGTTTGTCAGTTTAGGTTCAGCAGCACTATGAGCCCAAAGAATGAGATCAGCTGAAACATGAACATCCTGAATTATTATTTGTGAGTTATTCCATGAAAGGATTTCTTCTTCTCTGATGGCACAGGCCTATTCCAAGATGACAATCCCAGGATCAGGCTCAGGCTCATATAGTGAAACAGTGGTTCAGGAGTGTGAATGGTCATTTTCACACATGGATTGTCCACCACAGTATCCAGATCTTAACTCCACTGAGAATAGTTGGGATGTGCTGGAGAAGGCTTTGCTCAGTGTTCACACTCTTCATCATCAATACAAGATCGTAGCGAAAAATGAACGCCACACTGGATGGAAATGAATCTTTGGACATGGCAGGAGCTTATTGAAACAATGCCACAGCAAATGGAGCTGTGATCAAAGCTAAAGGCCTAATGTGCATGTGACATTATTTTTTGTGGTGACTTGTTTTTTGGCCGGGCAGAGTAGTTACACATATATTTGGATATTGCTTTGCTCCTTTGATTGAGCGTGTGCTCACCTTCAACTCTATGCCATGACCGATAATCTCCACTTGTTTGCTGACACAGCTGTTGAGGGTAAAGTTGAGCATTTCCTGGTAACGCCGTGCCTCTTGTGGATAAAATGTGATTGGAATTTTCAAGTCGGCACCAGGGGCCAGAATACTGGGTTGAAAACCAACCTCCAGATAGGATGTGTTCTTAAACTGACACTGTAGACTGTAAAAACGCAAATGTTAAAATATTATGCAATAAAAGTAATGGACATCAGGTGTGCATGGACGCACCTGATGTCTCTTTTGCCTTTATTTTTGATGAGTAGCGTCTGTGAAGGAGACATCATCCCAGGACTGTACACAAAGCACTTTCCAAAGTTGTGTTTGGTGAAAGAAAATTCAAGATTTGGTGCCACCCCTTTGCCTTTAATATCTAGGGTAAAAGTTGGCCCATTTGTCACCTGTCAAGATTCATAGAAAATATTTGTATTAATTTGTATAGTAACTGGAGTAAATTAAGTCCATAGACATTATCAGTCATGTTAACTAATGGTTTAACCTAGCTCACCTTGATACTCAGCCTCACATCTTCAACTTTGCAAATGTGCAGCGGACAAAACCAAAGAGCCATTTGCACTTGCTTGCTGACCTCTACAGCGGCCTGCGCTGGCTCAACTCTTAAGTGCTGCAGCAGATTACTGGGCCCTGCTATGTCAAAGGCAACGTCCATTTCACATTTTGCAAGGTTGGAAACCAAGAGATGGAAGGAAGATTGCTCTGAAACTCCAACCTATGAAGATAAACAGAAAAAGAGTAACCCGAAAAATTACACCTCGACTTATTTTGCAAGTGGTGCCTTTCACCGACCCTTTTGAAGTCAAGGCTGTCGGGGTGGTTAGGACTCAGCTCTTTCAAACCACCATTTGGTTTCTCAATTTGAACCAGTGCACCCATAGAGGTGCAGTCGGCTTTGACAGTTAGCACCAGAGGATCCCGCATCCTCTCCACTTTCAGAGACATCTTGAAGCTCACATAGCCTTGGCGATTCGGTGTGAAAGATACACAAAATGGAATCCTAAAGACGGAAGTGATAAAAAGTCAACACTTTCCTTTTTGTATAGTTGGATATCAGCTGCTGAAACACTGTAGCTGTAGGTATTCGTCAGAAGTATCTCAAATATAGACCGCTGAAGTGGGCTAAAATGTCGAATGCGTCTGTCTAACCTCTCTTTGGGTCCTATCCTGCCACTCATGGGCTGCACAACGAGGCTAGAGAGCTGGTCTTCACACCGGAGAGACGGCTGCAACACTGAGAACTGTAAGGGCACCTCCTCTCCGTTTGTTAGATGCACACTTTGTTCTGCCTTATCACCTGTGAGTGCAACACAATCAGATTAACTAGGATGAAAACTGCACGTAGAGATGTGTTCAACTGTCTTCAGTGGGTTCTGGGGGCATTCGTACCCCCCTATTTCCATCTTATTGTGTTGAACTAAATTGATCTTACAGTAAATCCACTTGTTTGCTCCTGTATCGTGACCCAACTTGAGAAAAATGTACTTTGTCTGTTATAGTTAGTTGTATTGTGTATGAATACCTATTGCCTATGACATTTTTCAAAACTGTTTAAAAAATATATTATTGAAACATTACAGTATTTTTTTTCTAATAGAAAATATGATATAAACAGTATATATATAAAAGAAACATCAAAATAAATAAATGAGGCATACAAACTTTCCAAACTCACTGTATAATATTATGTGCATATGCAAATTTCAATACATACCAACAAACAAATCCCCAAAGTTTATCAGTGCTTTCTCAAGATAGACAAGCGGTGCTCTGGTAGTTCCCACAAGCAGAAAGGGAAGAGTGACAGACAGAGCGTCGATCACAAAGCTCCACGATGACTCCACGACCTCGGTCTGCTCCGGCATGTACCTGAAGTGGACCTGTGTAAACGCACACTTCAACATTACATTGAACATTTGTCCAATAGGTTGCCCCATGTGAACCTAGAACATTCTTAAGAGCATATACACTAGTTTAATATTGAGGTGGTCAGAAATTGATGGTCCAATAGTTGTATATTGATACAACTAAACTGTAATATGTATTTTGGCCTGATTGAGGGATATTTAGTGTATGTGCTGGGGATGCACAGTATATTCAGGGTCTTCTCTCTGAAAAGGTAAAATATTTTTTTTGTTGTAAAGTAAGTCGATGATATATACTGTATATTATTCAATTATTGTCAGTAGATTGCAACATTTTTGGTTGATTAATAGGACACTGTTCCTGGCATTTCTCTCCACTCTTTTTTTAAATCAATACCTAAATCACAAAGCATTGCATTTTTGGGCCAAAAGTGCACCGTATTGAAGCACATACAATATAATATAAAATACAATAAACACTGTTCAATGAATGTGTTTTCACATTAAACTGTATTTTGCAAATAAAGATGTGTTTATTTTTAATAATAAGCCCAGTGCTTTGATAAAAGAGAATGTTTAGGAAGCTGCATGAATTGTGTTCAAGATCTAGACGAGGGGACATGTTTTTGATAATTCTCTTGAAATTATGACTGAAATGAAATTCAGTTGTGATTAAAGAGGCACTAAACTCCAAATCAACTTTTTTTTAGCTGAGACTCGGTTAAAGTTGGTGTCTCATAGAGCTGGCTACAGGTCCTTGTCACTATTTTGACATGGCAGTGCATATTAGTAGAAATCTTATTTTACTGCTAAAAAACGTCAGTGTTGCTCCCTCTTCAGTTTGACAACGCATGTGTCGTCGTAATTCCCATTGGAATTGGCTCTCACCGGCCTGTATGACAAGGCAGCGTTCATGCCTACGTCAGCAGTCTGCACCAATGGAATGTCAGTGTCGCACAGAGACTGACACGCACACGAGGACTTTGAAGAAATCTACAGATTGCACATCACGTTCATAATTCAAAGCCACCACTAAATGTTTGTTTACACTCAGATTGTACATTTATATCAGAGCAAAGCTCCTATGAAGTTAGCAAGATGAGATATTGCCTGTAAATTATGAACTTTTTTTTTTTAACTGAGTGTGCTGTAATCCATGGCTGTAATGTGTAGCAGTAGTTTTAGGAAATACGTCTCCCAGAATGCCTTGCGCCTATATCTAAACACGAGCCCCGTGTCCTCCTCATTATACATAATACACTGCACCTGCCCACACTCACCCCCCTGCACCTCACCCCAAAGCCTCCGAGCACACTGAAGAGGGAGCAACACTGACGTTTTTTAGCAGTAAAATAAGATTTCTACTAATATGCACTAACACCTGTAGCAGCTCTATGAGACACCAACTTTAACCGATTCTCAGCTAAAAAAAAGTTGATTTGGGGTTTAGTGCCTCTTTAAGTATGGTTCTATCTGTCACCTTGTTACTTTGACTTAAGATGGTTAACATTTTGAAATTACATAAAAAGTACTGTCATATTAATCTAGCAAAAAGCCTTAGGGCAACCAAAAGTGGTTCAAAAAGCCAGGTCCTAGTTTGAATATCCGTGCTACAGACAGTGGTTTAATTTAGTAACCTCTGCTTTCTCCTTTGGTTGAAGGGTCCCGCTCGGAGTGAGGCACCAGAATGAGCTCACACCTGTGTCCTCACACCTCCACTGAAATGAGTAGGGCTGGCTTGTTGGGTTCAACACAACGATACATCTGCAAAAGGTGCGCATTTAAAAGTGTCACCACATAATACTTTATTTTTATTTTTTTGTAGTATTCCTGTTCTTTACTTTGTAGACGATGCCGGTGCACCAACAGCAATGAACTTGATAACTCTGGTCTTAGGGTCTACAGGGTGACTGAAGTCAGAAGTGTGTCTTCCACTGATGAGATCTGAGTCTTCTAGGGCAAAATGGCAACAGGGCATGGAGCTGCAACCACGCACTGTAATGGAGGGAAGCTGGTCATCTTTCTGCACGTTGGGAATGCTGCATAAAAAAACAACCACATCCATAGATATATTATACATTGTATTTGGTAAACATATAAGCAGGTTCAAGAGTAAAGACTGCTTAGATTTAAATTAAACAGTTTCAGCATAATCCGCCATGTTTCTTATCGATCTTTGCTTTATAAAGCGCTTTTAACACAAGAATTTAACAAAGCGCCTTACAACTTAGACCCAATCCCCTTCCCCCATTCAACGCCCTGAATGGTGTGTCCAAATACTTTTATGCAAACAATAACTATCAGACATCTGAATGATTTGACAATACTATCAAGTTCTGGCATTTTTTACTAAATAATGTGAAATGATGTTTCCTCTTAATTCACTATAAAAGAATATGTTTAAGTTAATATACAAGACATAATCATTTTAAGTTATTTTTAAGGCTGTAATCACTTAATTGGAGAAGTAACCAGATGTTTTACTCAAGTAACAGTATTGATATTTGCTACTTAAAGGCACTATACTAGATTTTTTTCCTAGTAGTGGAATGAAATTATTTTTGTCACTCTTTCGTATATTGTAAACATTTCTGGAAATAATACTCTGGATCTAAATATAGAGCATTTTTGTCAATTTCATGAGCTTGCAGGCTAGTTTTCTGGCATTTCTGTGGCAGTGAACGTAAAAAGTGACCCTGCAAGTTATAAAATCTGCTGTTAAACTCATCTCTATGAAGAAATGGGATTGTAAAAATGTATTAGGAAAGTTAGGAATGAGATTGGACCAAAACGATCAATTTAATCTACTTGCTCCCTCTTTCATTATTTGTAATTTTAAAAATCAGGTATAGTGCCTTTAAGTGCAAGTTAAAAAAAACTGTATGGGACATTTACCTGCAGATGAGTTTACCCTCAAACTGGAAAACCTCTAAGGGGGAGAAGCAGATGCTAAACTCTTGGCTGGCTCTGGGCTTTATAGACCCTATGGAAGGCTCCACAGTGAAAGGGACCAGCTCTGGCCTAATGCCTAACAGAGACACCCCACTGGAGGCACGGGTCACAGAGCTTGACCTGGCGCTTGGAGGGGAGCTGACCGGCTCTTCTGTTAAACCAAAAACACCAACACATTATTAACCCCTCAATATCCAAATGAAAACTCATCAGGAAAAAAATGAAAGTGAACCTGTGCGTTCGTGCTCCATTTCAACTTCCCAGGAGAACTCCAGATTTACGTCGCCCTTATTAGAAATGTGCAGTCTGTTGAGATATTGAATTTTAATAGATGGGATTAAAACGGTGGGAATTTATGTCAACACTTTATTTTACAGCACAGTAATATCATTGTAATAAAATGGAATGACAACGAAAAGAGTGCTACGGTGGACTCCAGGGTCCCACAGCGACCATGCTTTTTATATTCCATTTCAGTTGTGATTGCTGAGCTGTAAAGGAGCCAGATCTAGTAACATGCATGACTTACTTCTGAACTCTGGTTTGAAAAAGCATTGTGTCTTTGAAGTTTATAACATCAGTGTCGCAACTAAACTTCACAAAGTTGCAAACTGCATTGATGCGCAGTTCCAGATCCAAATGCCAGTCGTCCACCACAGAGCAGCTCGGCTCAGGGTCTGTTCTGGTCACCTACAAAGCAGTAAAGATGGTAATAGTCATTTCAATTCAATATAAACTTTTAATTTGGTGTAGACATGAGCAGATGGGGAAAAATTACAAGGATTTAATAGAAATAAGTACCAAAATGCATAACTTTAGAAATTTGACTATGTTGGAGCATGGTTTAATTTAGCATTCTCTTTTTATTATTTTGTTGACACAGGATATGTTATTTAGTCTTTAGAATCTTGTTTTTCAGGAATTAAACCTCAGTAAATCTATTTTAGATTAAATATGGAGATTGTTTATGAGCCGTTGAACACAGAGGAAACAGCCTTTGAAGTGGTGAATGTTGTCTCAGTGAAATAATACAAAAAAACTTGAATGTTGAGTCAACTTGGCAAAAAAAACTCTAAACGGTTATAATGTGTTTTGCCTGCTGTATCTCACTTTAACTCCAGCAAAAAGTCAATAAGTTCAAAAACACAAAAGAAAAGAAAAGGTGATTTAAACATATAAAAACAGACCGGGGCGGCAGAGGCTCGCTTATCGTCACTTGTCCAGTGAACAGTCTTTCGCCGGTCGTCCCAGTCCAACACTTGCTCCAGAGGCTCTTTGAAGACCACCTGAGTCACTCTACATTTCATTGGTTTACCGCTGAGACTGATGGGCTGACTGGAGTGGAATGTGACAGTCATCTCTTTGGAGCATCCAGCATGAAGATGGCCCACCTGGAAGAAGACATTGAATGTGTATGTGGCACTATGTTCTAGTCTTTTATCAGACTTTGACCAGTAGAGGTCTTTGCCTGACCCTGCTTTTATTAGCGCTATCAAAGAGCCATTGTTTCCTCACAATTAGTCAACGTGGAAAAACATGGTGAAGGTGTTGGCATGCTACGCTTTTTAACTGATTTAATGCATGTTTTTTCAAGTATGATTGCATTTTGGTGAAGTACTTCCTGTGTAGACCTGGGAGATGACGTAACTGTGTTTAATAATTGGGGTCCAGAAACTGTTTAAGCCAGCATTCCCATCCAACACAGCAAACCAAAAGTGTTCTTGTAACTACTCCTTGATAAATGAAGCACTTGACGCTGGCCTTTGGAGTCAAGACTAGAACAACGGCGTTTATAACCACAGAAGTCTCCTCCAGTGAAGTATTTACATCATACATAAAGTTGTTTTTAAACATATTGTAAGCGATTATCCATCAGTTGTCTGCCGCCCAGTGTTTGAATATACTGTATATTTATTTCAGAAAGACATCCAGCATCCGATCCAGCTTTGTTGCTTCCAATACCGATACTTGGGGTTTGAATATCTACCGATACCCGATACCAACACATACTGTGAGATTTTCTAATACTCTAATAGTTTGCTGGATGTTTGCTATGGTTTACCTGTGGAGAGAAGCTGACTTGAGGTTCCGCAGGAGGCCATTCAAACCTCAGCACGTTGTCTTTGGTGTGGTTGACCATGGTAAAGCTCTCATGGTAACACACATCTACATGGCAGTGACCAAAATCCATAATTTCATAATTACCTGTTGACCAATCAAAGACATGTTCAATTTCCAAGCTCAAGTTGGGTTTATCTATCTTTATGAACTAACCATCCTCGACAATTTGCGCGGTCTCAGGTAGCATCTGCCTGACGTTCTCCAGCGAGACGACTTCTTGGTAGGCCTCTCCAAAAACACTAATGACTTCCTGGTTGTCTTCCAAACACACATTAGTGTAACATTTCTGGGCCTTTTTGGAGCAAAAGCTGACTTCAAACTCAACTTTTTCGTTAATATTTAGTTGGGTGATAGCTCTATATGCAGTTTGGGGTTCTACAAAAGACAAAAGTGGCCATATCTTGTAGCTCTGGTACAACGCTTAAAATCTTTTATTTTAGCCTATGTACTAAAGAATATACGTGTACCTGGGGAAGAGCTGGTCTCAAGTAGTACGGTAGTAATGGAACTACAGTTGTTGCCTGGCGCTGCCTTGAGGGAAAACACTCCATCTTTGTCGGGCATGTCAATCTGCACCTAAATAACACAATAACTGTGTACATGGCAGGTTTAACTGTATTTTTGTATTTGGTTTAAAGCCGTACTTGAGCTGGTGCAGTTCCGTCATTCAGCAGTACAATTGACTGCGTTCTTCTTTGCCCAATCAAAGCACGATGAAAATGCAGCAGTGGGTCACCAGAACTGTTTTTAAGGGCAGGGCGAATCACAGACACGCGTGGCAGAATCCCTTCTCCAAGTATGTCAAACTCCAGCACCTTGTTTGTTCGTGTGGGTGTTGTTACCCTGAATGAAAGAAAGACACAAGTGAGTCAGATAGGCCCATAATAAAGTAAAGAAAAAGATGGCATAATACCTGTTGGCTCCCTCAAATGAGGCCTCAAATGCCGCATGGTAAGTTGTCCCCACAAGCGGAGAGAAGGTGATCTCACAAAAGCGGTGTGACTGGCCAGGTATGGACAGTGTTGTATGAGACAGATGAAAAATCTCCCCCTGAAGTAGTGTCTATTGAGGGATATGGATATATTGTGCTGAGTCATCTTTTGTAACAATGAAATAATGTTAAGAGTTAAAAATAAATACCTTTGGGCCAATATATCTAATGGCCATGTTGAGATAACATGGTATTTTAGTATTATTTGTAAGCTTGATGCGTGCTTTTGCGATCTGTCCCGCCAGAATTTTGTTGAAAATGAACTTGTTTTCTTCTATGACATAAATGCTTTTAGCACTGGCAAACTGCTCGGAACACAGCTGATTGCTGTTGTGACACAGAAAGTGCTCTTCAAAGATGGAGCCTGTGTCTGACACTATTTCTGGAAAAAAAAAAAACAATACAGCAAACGTCAGACATACACGTACCATAATTGGGCTCCAAAGTAATAATAAAAAAGGATAACAAGCACGATTTTTAAAGCCAAACTGACTACTGCGTAACATTCAGGGCCGGCCCCAGCATTCAGGGGGCCCTCACGACTTCAATTTCATTTCGGATAAATATATATATTCCCATAATGAGACACAAAGTCAAAATCCCCACCCTTCAACCTGAATGTGTTTGTAAAAGAAAGTAGACGACACAGCAAAATGAAATCTAGGAATTAGTAACATTTTCTTCACTTTGTCCTTGATTTGAGAAATTCATTTCAATAATTTTGGTTTTGGTTTTCAGTAAGTTTTATTATCTAATTGCACTAAAATTACATAAAAATAATCTTAATTAACTTGAACTTTTTTTAATGTAAAAACATACCCCACAGGCAAAATTCTTGAAATGAGTAAAGCTGGACACACACTAGAGGATTTTTAGCCAGATATTTAGTCTGAGGAGGTGTGGCTCAATAAAAACTTTCTCTCATGGCATGATCTGTGGTGGGACTCTTCATGTGTGTGTGTGTGTCCTCATGTCTGTCCTTAAGTGTGTGTGGTCTGTGCACAGATCTTTAGTCTCAAAAGATTTAAAATCCTCTAGAGGCTTTACTCAAACACATTTGAAGAACATTTAAATGAATTTGACTTATTCATAGACTTATTTTGCAGTGTAGTAATTGTGTGGACACATTCAACATTTGAGGGAAATTTATGAGGCACCTGTAGTACTATTTGTGTGGGGCTTGGTCTTGGGGCACTAAGCCTTGGTTGCCATTTGTATTTTGAGGCTATGAGGGTGCTTTCAGAAGCTGCTGAGTGTAACTACTAAAGTAACTTGTGATCTAATTAGTTACTTTTAAAATCAAGTCATCTTTTTAAGGGAGTAATCACAAATCAGTCATGTTACTTTATCAGTGAGGACTGTGTTGGTCTTTGAGTCGAGCGCCCTCTGAAAACCTGGCATTAGCAATATTTAAAAGTTTTACACACAATCATTTTTTGCTCATAACATGCTAGCAAATCAAGGCCATGGTAATGAACGCAGCTTGGGTGCTGCTCAGAATGGGTCAAAAATATACATTTTGTATAATTATGTCCCTTTTAAATACAGTAGGTCCTCATCCGGTACCCCATCCAAGAGTACTGCTGGGTACCGTTAAACAATACCAGTATGATAGTGAAAAATGTTTTTAGGTACTAATGGTATAAGAAGAGCAAGTGTTGATGCTTGGCGCGTCCTGAGACAGCACTAAAGAAAGTTACTTGGTTGTTACTTGGTGTTTTCAGCTCAAAAAAACAAATTATTATTATAAATTAGCCTTATTGTTCTGTTTTATGGTTCTAGATGACCAATAATTTAGTATAGGTATAAAAATAAACGTATCGCTCAGGTACCGGTATCGTAAACCAAGTATCATTAAAGTACTAGTATACATTTTCTTAACAGTACCCAGCCCTAAGAGCAAGAGTTAGAAACATGTAACCTGGACTGTTCGGCAGTGTGGCTTTAAATGTCTTTTGAAAGCACAGAGGACATGGTACCTGTCTTGTATACTTCAGTCAGCAGCCTGTACGGTATTCCATCAGGATGGTCTGAGGGATCACGGTCACAAATGTCTATGAGCACACTCTCATCCCAGTTGCCCAGTTGATCTCCAGTACAGTCCACAGTCACCACCTGCTGAGCGCCAGGTACAAGGACTGCACTGCTGGGGTACAGAGTGAACACCCCGATAGTCAGCCGGTTCTACGCACACACACCACACACACGACGTTCTTATTCTCATCATGGGAAGAGTGACAGTGAGTACATTTTCCAGTGAAGGCTTACCTGCTTCATGTTCATGTCTTTTTGGATACAGACTTTGCTAAAAGGAACATTGAGACTTGAAGACTTCTGGAGAGGTTTCTTACCTCTTAAATTAACAGAGAAAAAAACAAAAAAATAATAATTAAAAATATGAATCTAACCAAAATGAAAGGTCATGCAAATGATTTACTAAATTATTTGTCATTCATGAATTATTTACAATTGAACATTTTTTCAAAATTGTTCATATACGTATACGTAT
>OMNZ01006201.1:0-11186 GCA_900303255.1 Lesueurigobius sanzi | reverse complement strand
GAAAACAGGCAGAAATTAAATATTGAAAATTGCTCTGTGAAAAACCTTCAAAATCAAGACTGAAGTTTGGAGTCTGTAGGGGCCCACTAATCATGGACTCAGACCTGAACTTAAACAGCCACGTTAATCAATAATATCAGCAGCTTTTTACCATCTGAAAAACATTGCTAAAATCAAAAGTATAGTGTCTAAAGCAGACTTAGAGAGACTAATCCATGCATTTGTCTCCAGCAGGATAGACTACTCTCTAAACAAGCTCTAAAACAGCTGCAGTACATCCAGAACGCTGCTGCTCCAGTCCTGACAAGAACCAGGAAATACGACCATATTAGTCCAGTGCTCAGATCTCTGCACTGGCTTCCTGTCGCTCAGAGAATAGACTTTCATGGACAAGTCTCTTCATGGTCTAGCACCAAAGTACATCTCTGACATGTTAGTGCCTTATGAACCATCTCGGGCTCTGAGAACCTCAGGGAGTGGTCTCCTGCTGGTTCCCAGAGTCAGGACTAAACATGGTGAGGCTGCGTTTCAGTTTTATGCAGCAAAAATCTGGAACAGTCTGCCAGAAGGTGTGAGACAGGCCTCAACTTTGACAATGTTTAAATCTAGGCTGAATACGGTTCTTTTTAACTGTGCATATGTCAACTGAAAGTATTTTATCTGCACTCTTCACTTTTAATGTCACTTTTAATGTAATTAGTCAATGATTATATTTGTTTTATTGATTGATTTTATCTGCTTTCTTGTAATTTTATGAAATTGTGAAGCACTTTGAATTGCCTTGTGTATGAATTGTGCTCTACAAATACATTTGCCTTGCCTTGCCTAAAAGTGAAGTAAAAAGGTCTTAATCTTGTGAAGGTGAACTGTTGAGAGGCGCGGCTCCAGGGTGAACTGACATGTGTCTCTTTAGCTCAGAATTCTTTGGAAAGCTCTTGCCACACTCTGCGCAGCTGAATGGCCTGGCGATGCCTCTGAACAGGGCTGAGGTGGTGTCGACCGCGCCCTCCTCCACGTGAGCCTTCAGGTGTTCTCCTAAACTCGTCCTGTCGCTGAAACGCTCACAGCAAACCGGGCACATGTGATGGACCACGGCCTGATGCCACGCCAGGTCTTTCTTTCGGATCCAGCCCCTGTCACAAACCGAACACACAAAGGGTTTCTGTCCTGCGTGAGTTTTCATGTGTTGATTGAGCGTACTCTTCAGAACAAAGCCTTTGTCGCAGACGGGACACTGGTGCGGCCGCTGTCCCGTGTGACCCAACATGTGGCTGTACAGCTGAGACTTAAAGCCAAACTTCTTCCCGCAGTCGGAACACTCGTGAGGCCGCTCTCCCCTGTGCACTGACGACGCGTGACTCTGCAAATGGGAGTTCCACCTGAAGCTCGCCCCACACTCTGTGCAGCTGAAGGCTTTGACGGGTTCTCGGACCAGGTGTGAGGACTGGTCCAGAGTCCCGTCCTCCACGTGAGCCTTCAGGTGTTCGTCTAAACCGGACTTGTCGGAGAAACGGCCAGAACAAACGGGACAGATGTGATGAGCGCGAGTCTGATGTCGTGAAAGATCTGATTTTCTCACAAAACCTCGCTGACAAACTGGACATACGAAAGGTTTCTTTTCTGCGTGGCGTAATATATGCACCTGTAATTCAGAGTTACATCTGAACGTCTTCCTGCAGTCTGAGCAGCTGAACGGCCTGTGCTTGGCCGTAGAGGAGTCAGCAGGGGTCACTGCGTAGCTTCTTTTGGCAGGAGCCAGTTGTTGACTACAGTCTTGTGAGTGGTCAGTGTCCTCAGAGCTGTCAGTGTGCTCGTCGCTATCTGCTTCCCCGTGAGTTTCTTCAGTCGGTCTGTGATGAAGAGAGGGCTCGTCTTCATCATCTTCTGTTTTGACGACGACGATGTGGAAAGGAAACTCCTCCGGTTCCTCTTTAATTCGCGGCGACTCCAACCTGCAGAGGAACACAAAGTCATTAACAGTTAAATGGAAGGAACAACAGTAAAACAGCAGAGGTCTTCAACACAAGGCTAGGGCCATTAACCTGTCCAATGGGTTCATTCAAAGAGTCAGTCAGGCACGTGGGAAAGCTTTATTTTTTTACCAGTATGGCAGCGCTGACTGTCCTGCGTTACTATGGAGACCAGCTGCATTGTGTCTAGAGGTGGGCGATATATCGTAGACGATAATATCCAAATTGTTGTTTGGACGATATGCAAAATTGGAATATCGAATATTTCATCATTTGTACAATCCGACCCCCCAAACATGAAAAGAGCTGACGACAGTCAAAGAGAAAACAAATAATGCACACTATAACCTTCTAACCAATTATATGTAGTGATTTTAATACCGCCTTGTTTGACTTTATTTTATGTTTTTGTTTTTTTTTTTTAGAACAAATATACAAAATCACGATCTCTTTTCTGCAACTAAAAGAGAGCAAGCTGCTACCGATTTGCAATACGGGAGTCCTTACCTGTGTTATGTTGCTTCTTAAATCACATCACAGGTTGAAGCAACCATCCTATAAAGTAAAGCCGATACTGTAGCAATTAACCTTTCCGACATTACATCACAAATCAAGCGTCGGTGCAAACACTGCTCTCCGCTATTGAAATGCATTGGACTTTGAGTGGTTATCATTTGGTTTGAGAGGATCTTTGTGATGTCAAATTGTGATGAAATGTTGTTTGACTATATGACAACCTGCCTATAGAGGCAAAAGTGCCATATAAACAGATATTGGTTTTGTTTTCACCAACACTGGGTCGCGTTGCATTGGTGTGTATGTGGAAATGCCCGGATGTTTGGAAAGGTTATTAAAATAGCTGCTAGAAAAGGCAAAGTGCCTTGTTTGCGGTTGTCTGCGCTCTGGTTTGGGAAGGCTTAAAATCCAGGCATTTCGCAAACACGTCTTTCCCGCTACAGCGCCCCTTAGTGGCCATTAGCCCAGTTACAGTTTGTTACAAGGACAAAATGCAGATGTTAAAATAAAAGAAACGTATGTTGTTTATAAAATTAGTAATATTTTTAATAATGTGCAAACTGCTCTGTGCCCCTCTGGAGATGAATTAAAGTTTTTTTTCAAAACAAATCTAAATGGGGAACTTAAAGCTGTTCTTGTATTACAATAAAAATGACTTTAGTGCAGTTGTGGGCTAGCAAAAAGAAAATGTATGTGATGTTTTATAAAACAAACAAACCAAAGTTAAGCTTTTGGGACGCTAACACCAAATTTAAATAGTCAGCTTTGTTAAATGCGAATTAGTGATGAAAGACAGTCCCCACTTTCCGACATAGAAACACAAACCAATTGGGAACAACTAGCATCAGGCTAGGACTAGCATCATACGAGTCGTGTCGAGCCGTAGCTGTAATAAACAAAATCCTTAATTATCTCTAACCTGTGAGTATTCCGCCCCAGCTCAAGCTCCGCCATGTGTCACTGCTCTGTAACGAAACTTTAGACGAATCCTTAGGCTGTTTGTTACAGTTAGCTACAAGTTAGCTTTATTAGCATCACACGGGGTCCTCGCTAAGGCGTCCCTACAGCTGCCTGTGTAAAAACAGGTGAAGCCGCGTCCAGGGGGCGCTCTGTGACACACGATTTTTGGTTTTGATCAAAAAAGCTGTTTTCAGTAAATAAATGACTTTTATCTCTGAGCAGAAAAGGGTTTTATGCTATTTGGAGTGACTGTAAATTGTCCCATGTAAAGCGCTTTGTGACAATGTCTGTGAAAGGTGCTATAAAGCTCTTCTTCTATTAGCATTTTCCTAAACTTCTAATGCAAGTGAAAACCATCATCATCACCTTTCCTTAACCAGACCGTATGTTATTGTTATCCTTATAAAAAAAAAACATGTAAAATATCCCAGAATAGCAACAGATATTTTGTTACTTTTATCAGCAGAAGCCGAAAGTGTAATTTATTCAATATTTTATTTATAATATAATTCAGGATTCATTCATTATTCGTCTCCCAAAGGAGAAATTTGTCTTGGAGGAGAGTCAGTTGCATAGACAGATAGAGAAACACAATACATAGAGAAAACAAAAAAAAACTGAGGACAAAGTAGACCGCACCACAGTGGCTCAACACAGTCACATTCAGTTGTTATTGATTAGTTTGATGGAGTTTGGTATGAAAGAGTTTTTATAGCGGTTGTTTTTACAAAGCGGGAGCCTATACCTCCATCCAGACTGCAGCAGTTCATACTGAGTTATAAGAGAGTTATAATCATCTGCACTGCCAACTCTGATATAGTATTTTATTCCATTATCACATATATCATCCTGTTCAATTTCCAATTTGTTGGATATTTTTCTCTTGCAACCCAGAGTTTATTTTATTCAGTGTACAGAGATGTTAAGAGACATTCATTCTATTCATTTTGTTTGCAATTTAAACTATTTTATTCTTTGATGGCACATGTCCTGACCTTTTGCACCCCCCTATGTGATCAGCTGTAATAACGAGTAAATTTCACTCAAATTTCAGTACCGCAAGCAAGGGTAAGTCCTAATACTGACCCTTACTTTTTTTCTCCTTTGTACTTGTTGCCCCTTGGATCCATTTTGACTGCCAAATTTATTTGCCTTTGAAGCAGTCCAAGGCCCTTATTGAATGCCTTGAAGAAGTGAAATTGTGGATGGCTTACAATCTTTTGCATTTCAATGAGCGTAAAACTGAGCTGGTGCTGTTTGCATGACTCGTCTGGTGTGGCCACTGCTGAGCTGGGCTCCTTATCCCAAGCTGTAAGCCCTGTCGTGACTCATCTAGGTGTAAAGATGGACTCTGTTTTTATTTTATATCTCGTCACATCTTTGAAATTTTAATCCACGCTTTTACCACCCGTTTGGATTATTGCAACGCTCTCTACTCAGGACTCAGCAAAACCTCACCGGCAAGAGTGCAACTAGTTCAGAATGCTGCCGCTCGCCTTTTAAACTGGATCACGGAAATTTAATCACGTAACTCCCATTCTCCAATCCCTTCATTGGGTCCCTGTGCACTTCCGCGTTGATTTTAAAATTATTTATGAGAAGGCACTATTCTAAGGCCCACCTCCCTGTCAGCTTTTCAACAAAGACAAAAATTCAAGATTCAAAAGCAAAACTTTGAGAGTAAAATGGAAAAAAAACCTAACAAGGCAAAAGAGGGAAAAAAACAACACATTTTTTTTTAACTATTAACATTTTTTATGTACTGAAGGGAAACATCATTGTTTATTTATATGTTGGAATGAAAGTAATATCTTATGAAATCCCCAAAAATATATTATAATTAATTTTTTATTTGAGTTCCTTTAAAAATAATTTGAATAGTTTTGTCTCAAATCTGATTCCATACTAACCACTAAACCTAACCCTAACCCTAACCCTAACCCATGACCACACAGCAAAAACAGGTCTGGCGGGGGAACACGGGGCCCGGGGAACCCCAGATACCAAGCGCTACTGTGACATATTTGTTTATGTAAAGAGACTACTGTGAATATGCAGTGAGTGAAAAAGTGACTGGTCCTTGTTACATTAAATAACTTCCAACTATTGCAACAAACAGTGAATCTGATCATTGTCGGCTGGTGATAAAAGCGTGGATTAAACTTTCAAAGATGTGATGAGATCTTTGAAATCTCGTCACATCTCTGAAAGATCTTTTATCAGTGATTCTGTGACATTATAACTCAAACTAAAATGTAAACAGTAGTGGCCAATATTAGCCTGTTTCACTGCTTTAGGCGTGTCTCACTCATAGCTTGTTGTGTCCCAGCCTTGACTGGTTGAAGCTAGCTAGAATTTAGGCATAAAAGGAAACAACTGTAATGCTTTTCAGTGACTTTTAAGCCTTTCATTTTGGCACAATTCATTCAATGATGCAGAAAACTGGGAAACACCGGTGGGTCGTCATCTTTCTCCATGTAAATCTAACTTTGTTGAAAAAGTGGGACATAATCTAAATCGGTGGGTCTGTGTTTCTTGGTCATGAACGAGGAACACTCCAGTTTCATGTTCAGGAATAATTACATTTATTATAATAGCGCTGCAGGAATGGATTTAGAAAACACTGACTCCACTGTATTAATGTGCACAGTATGATTATCACTTAAGTCCACGGCTCATGATGATGATAATTCATGGTCTTCAGTCATTGATGCCTTTAAGTGGACTCCGAACTCTCGCCGTCTGCAAAAAAAGAACACATTTATTTAACGCGTCTCAAAACAGTCTCAACGACCCTCGAGCATCACACGGCAGAAAGTGATCCAGAAATTAGTGAAATCTTCTTGAAATGATTTGTCCTAGTCTAGATTTGAGTTGGCAAGAAAATTAACTGCCAATGGAACAAGGAATTTTATTATTTTATCAATTAATCAGCCGATTATTTTGATGATTAATAGATAAATCTGCAAAAAGTGCAAGGAAATGTGATTTTTGTGTAAACATTTAGCCGTTTGAAGACATGTTGATTAGGGCTGGGTCCCGTTAAACGATACCAGTACGGTATCGAAAAAATAATGAAGGTACTACCGGTATCAAAAAATAAATTGGTACCGAAAAAATATTTATCGTCAGAAAGCAAATTCCTCTTCCTGGTGGGTCTGAGACTGCAGTAAAGAAAGGGCTAAGGTGTTTCAGCTCAAATAAATGATAAAAACACTAAAAGATCGGTACATCCCTAGAACATCCCTAGAAATAAATGAACGACACCCAGCCCTAGTCCTGGTCTAGTCCTAGTTTAGAGCCAGTTTAGTCCCGGTTGGTCTGGACCTGAGCCTGGCGAAGTCCCACTGCAACAATAAAACAGTGAAATGAAAAGCACTGACCGTGTTTGTCGGCCGGAGCCTCTGTCTTGTCTCTACGACTGCGCACCTGAAAGGCCTCAGTCTTGTCTCCCTCGTGACTCTGTGCGTGTCTCTTCAGTCGATCTTCACTCGCGAAGCCTTTGTGGCAGACTGAGCAGCTGAAAGGCCTCTCTCCGGTGTGTATGGCCAGGTGCTTCCTCAGACCTCCACTCTGAGTGAAGCCCTTCTCACACAGGGGACATTTGAAGGGCTTGTCTTCGGAGTGCGTGGCCATGTGGATGCTGATGTAGCTCTTTTCTGCGAATGTCTTGGCACAGACGGGACAGGCGTACGGTCTCTCGCCTGTGTGTTTCATCATGTGTTTCTTTAAGTTGGTCTGCTGCGTGTAGCCTTTGTTACACAGCGCACACACAAAGCGTTTCTCCCCCGTGTGAAGCTCGATGTGCTCCTTCAGCGTGCTCTTGTCGGCGAAACCCTTCTCACAGAAGGGGCAGCTGAAAGGCTTCTCCCCCGTGTGCCGCCGCATGTGTTTTTTAAACTCACTTTCGTACACAAAGCCTTTGTTACACTCGGCGCAGCTGAAAGGCTTCTGCTCCCAGTGGGTCTTCATGTGCTTGTTCAGCAGGCTGTTTCGGGCGAAGCTCTTGGAGCAGATGGAGCACGTGGTGGGTTTGTCACTGTGACTTTTGAAGTGTTCAGAGAGAGATTTTTTACTGCTAAAGCTGCGATCACAAACGGAGCAGGTGAAAGTCTGCTCTGTGTGGAGCAGCATGTGATTCCGTAAAACATATTTGCGTGAGAACTCCTTCCCGCACTCGGGGCACTTGAGTTTTTTGGCGTTCCTTTGCACTTTGCTGCCAGCGGAGTGAGGATCGGCCGTGGACAGGTCCAGGGCCTCGTCGTGGTGCATTTTGGCGTTTGCACTGTTTTTGGCGGGACTCGGGCAGATGCCGTGTCTCACTCTCAGATGACGGTCCAGACTCGACTTCTGTTTAAACGTCGCGTCGCAAACCACACATTTTTGGGGCCGTTCCTCCGTGTGGACGAACATGTGCGTTTTCAAATTGGAGGAGCGTGAAAACCTCTTACCGCAGTCTGAGCAGCTGTAAGGTTTCTCTGCCTCGTCGTCTCCGGTGAAAGTGGGGTCTGCGCACTTGTGCTTTTCCAGGCTTTGTTTATACGCAAAGGCTTTGTCACAAACTGAGCACACGAAAGGTTTCTCCCCCGTGTGAATCCTCATGTGAACTCTTAAGATGTTTTTGAGTCTGAAACACTGGTCACACACTGGGCACCTGAACGGCCTCTGCCCTGTGTGGATTAACACGTGTCTGTTTAAGTCGGCCACGCGCCTGAAGCCCACCCCGCACCACGAGCAGCTGCATGGTTTCCCGTGTGTGGGGGAAGGGTCCCAGTCCTCCGTGAACTGTGTGAGTGGATCTGAGCTGCAGCCTGCTTCTGCTCCACACTCGTCTCCATTAGTGTCATCTGTGTCGTCCTCCGTCAGTCTGTGATGAAGAGAGGACTCGTCTTCATCCTCTTCCCTTTTCACAGTCACGAGGTGGAAAGGAAACGGCTCCGGTGTCACGCTCTGCTCCCGGCCCTGACTGGACACAAACAGAACACAGAGTGAGCACTTACCAACTACTGTTAGCTTTACACACCATTTCACTGCCACACATTGGTGCAGTCGCCCAGAACAGCAAGAGGACTGGGGCCCCCTGGTGGCGCCTGATGGGACTGTTGTATATCTATGTTCAGACTAGGGTTGCAGAGGAGCGGGAAATTCCTGATAGATTTTACAGAAACTTTCCATGAGAACTTTAGCGCTGAAATAGTGGGAATTTAAAGGGTAACTAAATGGGCGTGCAAGAGCCTTACTCCACCCACAAACACAGTCCAAACACGGCTGAGATATGGGCGTGCTCGGAGGCTTTGGGGTGAGGTGCAGGGGGGTGAGTGTGGGCAGGTGTAGTGTATTATGTATAATGAGGAGGACTGGACGAGTTTACTTAGGGCAAATGCATTGTGGGATTTGTATTTCCTAAAACTACTGCTACACATTACAGCCATGGATTACAGCACACTCATTTCATAAAAGTTCATAATTTAGAGGCAATAACTTAATAGGATATAAATGTACAATCTGAGTGTAAACAAACATTTAGTGGTGGCTTTGAATTATGAACGTGATGTGCAACTTTGTCTCCCCCTAGTGTGCAATCTGTAGATTTCTTCAAACTCCTCTGTGCGTGTTTGTGAAGACTCCAATGGCATGTAGTCTCGCTACGGGGCGTGTGCGAAACAGACATTCCATTGGAGCAGAATAACTGACGTAAGCAGACCATGGCCTACGTAGGCATGGCTGTTGGGGCAAACTGAGACCGAGCTTTGAAAGTCACATGCGTTGTCATCGTTCAAACTGAAGAGGGAGCAACACTGACGTTTTTTAACAGTAAATGAAGATTTCTACTAATATGCACTAACATGCCAAAATAGTGACAAGGACCTGTAGCCAGCTCTATGAGACACCAACTTTAACTGATTCTCAGCTAAAAAAAAGTTGAATTGGGGTTTAGTGCCTCTTTAAGGGCAGACACTGCAGCAAAACTTTTATTTTTCTTCCAATTTTCAGATCTGGTTCCAGTTTGGTCTCAGCATATAAACTTATGGAGTTCATATTAACTGAGGTTCGGGAGCAGGACCAGGTAGTGCTGGGCGATATGGCGATAGAAAGTGTGTCTATTGTGCTTTCTCTTCTGTCGTTTCTATTCCTTCTAACCTAATTTGATCAATAATTAAATCAAATATTTCATTAAATAGGCTACGACTAACGCATTAATGTCGTCTTGCCACTGGTGCTGGGCAATTCATTGAATTTTAATCGAATCTCGATATGTGGCGACAACATCTCCACTTACCAGTCTTGGACTTAATATTTTGAAGGATTTTTCTATATCTAATTCCTGTCCTGATTTATCGAGCTTTGAACCTAAAAATCAAGGCAAAATTTGACTTTTTATAGATTTATTCACTAATAACTAGTTTATTGAAAAACTAAACAAAATATCTAAAATCCTCTGAACAAATGATTGTAACTAATTTAAACCTGGCTCTATCCATTATTTAGATTTTGTCAACAAAAATATAGGCAATGTTTGCCCTTATTACACAACTTATGTAGTGTATGTCAGTATAGAGTATACAGCAGGGGTCGGGAACCTTTTGAGCTAAAAGAGCCAAAAGAGTCACATATATTAACATTTATTTCCGTGAGAGCCATACAATAGTTATTTTTTTCACTCTGAATGCAACAAAATGTGTGAATTTACATACAATAGTTCTTACTAGGGGTGTAACCATTTAGTTACGAAATAATAAATATTTATTATTAAGCAGTATTTATGATTTTAAGGATACAATTTGTATGCCCCTGTGTTCACAATTCTAAACACAATACCAAACAAAAGCATGTGCCCCAAAGTGAACAGCCTCTTGTTAACCCTTTAACCGCCAACTGTATTTTAGCCATAGAGAACAACAGATAAATGTTTTTACCAGTTCCTCTCACATCTCCAAGTTAGACCTAAACGTTCACCCACTTTATTTCTGATATCCATTGTTATTTTTTTTTTAAATAATGTGTTGTTTGTTCAGATCGCTCTTGACCTAATGGCAGGCGCCAAAGTAACGCAGAAGTTGCCAAATGGGTGCATTTGGGCAACTTTGGCGGGTAAAGGGTTAAGTTTCACTTTGACGCCACAGAGCAGCCTTTGGTGTTTGGACTGTTCCTGGACAAATTTATGTTTTCACATGTTGGAAAATAAAATATTTTGACTGTGATTGGACGATGCACACGTGGACAAGAATGGTATTTTATGACCAACATTTTATTTATTTATGAATTTGGACCACAATATGCTCTGCTCTGGATTGTTACACACAACATGGTCGTCTTCAGGAGACCCCTAAACAAGCCCACACTGTTTTTTTTTAATCATAAAATGTAACCCCTATTACTCATTGTGTTAATAAATGCCAGCTAAGATTTATCTGAGAGCCACATGCAGTCATCAAAAGAGCCACATCTGGCTCCCGAGCCACAGGTTCCCTACCCCTGGTATACAGTAAGCTTCATATTATTACTCAGGTACTTTTCCTATTCACCTGCAGCATCTCAACAAAAAAAAAAGTAAATATGTTCGCAAATATCATATTTTTGGTGAATAAACAATTTGTGATGTGCTATTAAAGCATCATTATTTATTTATGGCCCAGAGCCTGTGAGAGCATGAGTGAGCCGGGCCCCAGAGCAGCCTGTAGTGCAGACTGTACGGTGCCTTTCAGAAAAACATCTTTCGCTCAGTCTGCGCTTTCGGTG
>OMNZ01006165.1:5322-16778 GCA_900303255.1 Lesueurigobius sanzi | reverse complement strand
TATTTTGATCTCATCTGATCACATGACTTTCTCCCATGACTCCTCTGGATCATCCAGATGGCCATTGGCAAACTTCAGACGGGCCTTGACATGGGCTGACTTAAGCAGGGGAACCTCCTGTGCGATGCATGATTTTAAACCATGATGTCTTAGTGTATTACTGATAGTAGCCTTGGAAACGGTGGTCCCAGCTCTCTTCAGGTCATTGACCAGCTCCCCCCGTGTAGTTCTGGGCTGATTCCTCACCTTTCTTAGCATCATTGATACCCCACGAGGTGAGATCTTGTGTGGAGCCCCAGTCCCAGGGACATTGACAGTCACCTTAACCTCTTCTATTTTCTGACAATTGCTCCAACAGTTGTCCTTTTTACACCAGGCTGCTTGGCAATTGCCCCGTAGCCCTTTACAGCTTTGTGAAGGTCTACAATTTTGTCTCTGGTGTCTTTTGACAGCTCTTTGGTCTTGCCCATGTTGGTAGTTAGACTTTTGACTGATTGTGGGGTTCACAGGTGTCTTTATGAAAGCTAAGAACCTCAAACAGGTGCTACTAAATTAGAATCATGAGCAGAGTGTAGTTGGACTATTTAAAAGCAGAATAACAGGTCTTTGAGGGTCAGAATTCTATCTGATAGACAGGTGTTCAAATACTTATTTTCAGCTGTATCACACGAATAAATTGTTAAAAAATCATAGATTGTGATTTCTGGATTTTTCTTTTTAGATTATCTCTCACACAGTGGACATGCACCTACCATGAAAATTTCAGACACCTCCATGATTTCTAAGTGGGAGAACTTGCAAAATAGCAGGGTGTTCAAATACTTACTTTCTTCACTGTAATACAGTGCTCATAAGTTTACATACCCTGGCAGAATTTTTTCTTTTGGCAATTTTTCAGGGGATATGAATGTGGTTTCTGAGTCATGGGGAAAGCAAAAGAATTGTCAAAGGATCCGCGAGAAAAGGTAATTGAGCTGCATGAAACCGAAAAGGGATATCAGCAGTGTTCAAACTCTCATTAAGAAGTGGAAAATGGAATTGTGTTTAAACCAAACAAAGCTCCGATAGATCAACAAACGTTTCAGCAACAATTACCAGGAAAATTGTTCGGGATGCAAAGAAAAGCCCACAAACAGCTGAAATATAGGACTCTCTGAAAAAAGTGGTGTGGCTGTTTCAAGATACACAAAATGCAAACTTTTCTACAGGGTCATTTGGATTCCTGCTGGCATTATGATTCGAAAAGAGTGTGTAATCATTCATACACCCTCCCAAGGTCTGCAAACTTATGAGCACAGCTGTATCTTCTATCTTGATCTATAGTACCTTATCATCGGCACGTATGGCCCGGAGTTTCATGATGAGCTGAAAGCGCAGGAAGTTGTTGGTGCCGATGGACTGCAGCTCCAACAGGCGACACAGAGCCACGAGCTGAGGCCGGGTCAGGTTGTCCAGGGTCAGCTCATCCTCGAAGAGTTTGGAGAAGCGGATGATCTGCTCATTACTGGGACGCTCGCCGGAGTCACGGATCTGTGGGGTTTACAGAGAAATAGACCACCGTTAACCGTCTTCTTATTCAGTCTGGCCTGAACCTACACCACTAAAACCATTTACATATTGTGGTAGCAACAAGAAAGAAACATGTTTGAAGAGAATGGTTTCACTATGCCACATTACAGCACTGTACTGGATTTTTTCCCCCAGTAGTGGAATGAAATTAGTTTTGTCCTTTAGTATATTGTAAACATTTGTGAAAAATAATACTGTGCATCTAAAATATAAAGTTCATAGGCTACTTTTCTTGCTTTTCTGTGACAGTGACCACGCAGATTATAAAATGTCCTCCTAAAAAGCCTTTAACCTCTACATGACCTTGTTTAAACGGCAATCTGAAACTGCAGTTCGTCGTCTTCGCCACTAGATGGCCCCAGAGCGCCGCGGTGAATCCACTGACCTTCTGGAAAAACGTGGAGAACTCCTCGGTCACGTTCCCCTGTGCCACTTTGTTCCTCAGCGCTATTTCCTCGATGGTGTCCTGCAAGAACTTGGCCATCTCCAGTTTCACCCGGAGCTCTTTCTTCAGCCTCTCCTCCTGCAAATACATACACCGCAAAATGGCTTTTCAGTTCGCTGGAACTGGAGGCTATAAATAACATTTCCGGGGTGATTTACGGTAAAGAAGTGAATTGAATGTGTAATTGGGTTTACAGACAAACATCAACACGCCATAGATCCCGAGTTACGAAGAGCTATAGTCTAACGGGATTAACCTTTACTCTAATGAGACTGAATGATTACCTTGGACCCACAGAGGTAATCATTATTACTACAAAGTACAACAATGTAGTAGCAAAATTACTGTAATAATTATATATTATAACAGTAGCAATAATATTTTTTTTACAAAGCCATTTCATCACACTACGTTTTGTTCCATTTTTTGAAATTGTCAAAACACACAGATTTTCTATATATTGTGGTTGATTACATTATGTTTATATACATTTATTAGTTTGGCAATAAGTGTCACCCATCAATCCTAAAAATTAGAAAGGAGATTGGAGGACTAAGCAAATTTCAAATCAAAACAGCAAAATGATCAAATGGTAACCAATAACCAGCTCTGTATGTAATAATTAACATTCAAGGTTAAATTGCACAAGTAATGTTGAAAATGGCTCATCGCGTTCACGTGCGTCGCCTCGTTTGAATATCCTTAAATCTGCAAATCGTTTCTGAGCCGTACCTTCTTGGACTGCGTCTCGAAGGTGGACGGCAGCATGTTGGGGAAAAGTTTGAGCGCGACGGGAAGCAGGAACTCCATGAAAGGAACGATGATGAAAACCAGGAAGGGCAGGAGCCTGAAGACGTCCGCACACGTTCTGAGAAACTGGAGGGAGGAAAAGAGAAACGCTTTTATTGCAACACACGCACGCAAAAAAGTTCATACAATATTTCACCTTCCAAAAAGTACCGAAATAGAAAAGGGACTGTCAAACACTTGGGGCAGGTGCGTAGGGGATGAGGGAGTAACCCAGTAATCTTCATCAGACAGCCAACTTTCCAAGCGCCACCAGGCTAAATCAAGACCAAATCCGGACTAAAGCAGGTCTATACTGAACCTAAAGTGGACTAAATTATGTCTGAACCAGGTGTAAACCATGTCTAAACCCCCAAACACCTAACTGTACATGCATTAATATAACTAATGCATATATCTCTCTCATTAATCTGTATTTAAAAAAGTCTAAATTTGTAGATGACCAAGTACCACCTGAAGTACCACAATTTAAGAACAACTGATCTACTCATTGCATAGATGATTCTTTGGTCGTTTTATTTTATTTTTTTTACTATATTAATAAATGCTGCCAAGGTATTTTCCCGCCAGATATTTCTCCATATTGTCTGGCACGCAGGCTGGAGAAGACCACCAGAACGAGAGCTCACACAGACACGGTTTTCATTTTCATTCCCCCCTTCAGTGCTTTGACACATCTCCCAGGGGGCAGTAGTGAGCAGTAAACCCCGTTTGTCGAGAATGGACCTCATCTCCCTTTGTACCTCTGTACAATGACCGCTTCCCAGAATCAGCACTTTGGCCCCGCTCCTGCTGCATACAGCCAGCAGATACAGCACACTCTGAATTCAATGCGTTTTCACTTTGCTCCAAACTACAAAACTGACTTGAACGCACAACTGTCCCACCATGGGATACTGACCATTGCTCCAAAAGTGAGACTGAAGAAAACACCAGAGGGGTGAGGGATTTAGACCAACACAAGTGAAAAGCCCTTTGTCCACTGGTCTATTGACATGTATATCACGCCCCTGACTAACATTAAAGTTCAGAGGTGATGTTTCCCAGAAGTATTGTAATGTGGAGGAGGAGGGAGATTAAGGAGGCACAGTGTGCAGGTTAAAGTGAATGGGTTTGGGACAGGGCTCAGAGGGAGTCAGCTGCATGTGAAAAGGTGGAGAAAAGCGTCCCACTGCAGGATTTAATGTAGGAGGAAGGAGGTGTGGCAGTGGTGGGTGACTGGTGGGTCGGTACCCAAAAGAGGGTCACTGAGTATTCTCAGTGGGTACATTTCTTTCAATATTCTTCTACAGCCAGAATCTGTTAACTGGTCATTTACTGAGTTGTTTTGACCGTAATTTCAGCTATATACAGTATACTCACACAATTTTACATCATAACAAATTAATTTCTTTTTTGGCTCACAGCTTGACATCCTGTTATGGTGGGTCCTGACACCAAACCAGACGAGAACCACTGCGTTAGAACGAGTCCTTTTGGTTATGATTATAGGCTGCACAATGTATCGCAATATTAGGTGATGCAATATCCGTATCGCAAGAAGCCACAGAATATCACAAATTCACTCAAGTCTTCCCTCTGACTGAGATTTTAAAAAAAAAATTGCCAACACTCTCTGAAACCAAACATGCATGGAACTTATAAATGTGCAGAAGTTAAGTTTTAGTTATAGCTTTACTAATTTAGTCGTTTACTTGGATTGGTTCTGATTTACTGTTTTTGTAGTCCTCTTTTGACATAATTTGCTGTGCCTTGGATTTTTCTTTGGGAACAGCCACATTTAAGTCTGTTTTTTTTTACATTTGCACCTAGTCTAAAGATACACCTTCTCTCTGTTAGAAACCAGGGCGACATTACATAAAAAACCTGCTGGAGGTGAAGCCTGTGCGAGACCTAAATGTTCAAGTCAAGTTCCTTCTGGCTCCAGGGCCCAGACGCTTTTATATAACAGGTGTCATAAACGTCTGCACGTAATTTGGCAGCTTTTGTAGTGGAGTTGCATCACACCCTGAAGAACATGTGCGGGGCCCATTGTCCCATGTGCCGCAGTGTGTCAAGCTACAACAGCGCTGCGCCGCGGAGTGCGGAGGGGCCCCACCTGCCGAGCCGGTGTTGTATAAGACACATATCATCAACGCAGAGCACTCATGAAGCCATGCGGGATCTCTACAGGTTATTCATTCTCAGACTACAATTAATGTTTCATTTTATAGTAGCGCAAAGATTCAAACTAGGGGACAGCGAAGTATTAACAAAAATGACTTTCTCAATGATGATCAAGCCATATTTTTTCACTGTCTTGAATTATTAAGCCTTTTTTGATAGATTACATATGACTTCTTCACAAAGGCTTGTTGAAAGGCTTGTGGGAGAACAAGAACCCAGCAATATGTTTAAAAAAATTATTGTTTTTCTCTTACATATCAAGTATATTTAAGTTTTATTTTTAGCAGCAGTTTATGCAGCTTTTTGTTCATTTCTTGACTTTGAAGATACACTTGATATTGTAAATGTGTATATCTTCCAAATAGCAGTTTCAATACCATCTTGTAGACAAGATATTGCACACCTCTAATTCAAATGTTACAAACTAAAGTGAGAGAAGTTGTCTCGGTGTGACCTTGCTGAATTGTGTTCTGTGGTGGTGTACAGTAATTGAAGTACAGTATCTTTGCCACAAGGGCAGATGGTCTCATTCGATCCTTTGTTTTTCCTTTCCTTAATAAAAACAGCCGATAGTTGCTTATGCTTTGAGGACACAAGGAAACAACACAATTAAAAAGGAAGATTCTCCAAATAACCCTTTGAAAGATTTGTAGTTTCTCTATTGTGCAGCAGCTCTAGTGAATAGCACAACTTAAACATCACCGACATGGAGCTGAAAGGCGTTGGAAAACTTGCAAACCCAAACTACATCATCACCTCTATCCTTCTCGGTCCCTGGACTTAGGACCTGCCAATCACGCCCTAAGTTCCTTCCATGTGAGGAGTACAGTACTGGCCCCGTCCCAAACCGAGGATCTCTAGTTGGACTTCGACCCGAGCTGACCCCGGAGCACCCATCCCAGCGTGGCACCTGTGCTCAGATTACAGCCGCAGACACAGGGATACTGTCCAAGCCAACAGTATCAATACGAGCCACAAAACAGCAGGCTGAGCCCCGGCAGAGATAACACAGGGGACTGACGCAGAGACAGACCGATCAAAGGAGGAGACGGAGGTTGTAGCAATATAATATGTCTCAAGTTAACTCTGAAGAAGGCCTGAAACTTCAGCTTACAAAACACTAAATAATTTATATTTATATTTGTGAATATTGAAGTTAAAAGAAAAAGTGTTCACCAGGCCAAGTGTTCATAACAGCCATTCTTGGATTTTGCTGCTTCGGATGGGCCTCTTGTTACATAATCAAATTAGATAATTATGTCAACTGCTCTGAAGAGTCAGTAGACCAGTCGCATTCTTTACTACAAGAAGAACTTTGTATCAGAAAGACCTTTGCTACAAGAATTCCTCATGGCTTTAAGTGGACTGACTGTATTGGTTACAAGATTTGAGAAAAATATCAGACAGCAGATTTTCTGGTACTGAAATTGAAATGGTTTCTCTCAAAATCAAGTATAAGCTCACTGCATATTTTAGAAATGTCACACAGGACTGAAATGTGAACTGCTAAATCAAGAAAAGAATCACATGCATTTCAGAACAAAAGACTGGAGACAGGATATTCTGTTGTCCAGTCTTGGCATTCATCTATCGTTCAAATTCAGTTTTACAGAGACTCAAATCGCCTTTTGCTCGACTTGAGCGAGGTGACACGACAGTGTTAAATGTCCAGGGTGAAGGGATTTATTGAGACGACCTGAAGAGTAAACAGTCAGCGTGGAACCTGTTCCTTTAATTAATCTCATTAGCTCTGACAGACTGAGGATTAAACAGTCAGAAGACGTCTGGCCAGTGCCGTCCCGAGATCTGCGGCAGCCGAGTTACAGCATCTGCTCAGATCCGAGCTGTAGCTACACATTCAAGGACTTTGCATCAATTCAATATGGCATGAACTGGATCTATATTGTATTATTTTATCATGTCATTTTCAAAATGAAGTGGAGCTCTAGATTGAAAAACTTTTCAATGATTGTAGACATAGCTATGATTTATCGAATGATGATGTAAGATTTTTTAGCAGGGTAGAGAATAATTGACTAAGGAAGAGAAGATAGTTATCTTAAGTTCGGGAGCTGGACCACACCCTCATCGGCGCCCCAAAACTGCATTTTATTACGTGTTTCATTCGATATCTGAGGTCGGGGTCCTTGCTAGTGAATTGAAGTAAATGATGACACTCTTTGAAAATGTTGTTCCACAGAAAAATTCTCATCCACACCCAAAAATCCACTTCCTGTTTCAGTATAACGCAGCGAAACACTGGAAAAGTCATTGTGCAATTCAAAGCTAAAATGATCAAATCTAAAAGGACTATCTGGGGAAAGCAATCCATTTAGTGTCTGTTCCTGAACCAAGAAAGAACTGGTCACATCATCAAAACTAAAATAAAAACAAATTAAAAAACTGGCGTGATAAGATTTTAAGTATATTTCAATCAACAATCCTCGTCCTCACTCACCTGTCGCCTCTCTCTGCGGGACAGGGGGTGTCCGTTGAGCACCCGCCAGAGCATCCGTCCCGCGATGGTGGTGTCGATCCACAGCAGCTTGAATCCATGGTAATAGTGCTTCACCTCGTCGACGACCCACTGTCTCACGGTCCGCCTGACGGGCTCCGCATCGAGCGTGGGACTGTACACCGGGCCCCCTTCCTCCAGCTTCTTCTTCTGCTTTAAAGTTCGAAGGGACTTTTCCACTTTCGATTCGTCCCACCTCCGGCAGGACGTGTGCATCCACCGGACACCGCGGGCGTACCGTGTCCGTGCTATCGTCCAGGGGGGGGAGGTGAGCGCGGGCGGAGGGTATAGAGGGACGAGCGCGCCGTGGAGCTGGGGCTGTTGGGAGTCCGGGATGGGGCAGGGGGACGCAGAGGGCAGCAGGGACGGACCAAATGCAGACACTTGGGAGAGGACGCTGAATTTGTGTCCATCCAACCTGAGGAAGACATGGAAGGGTAAAAAAAATGTGATGAAAGAGTATCATTTAAGACTCAATTGGTGTATCGTGACCCAAAAGAGGATTTCTCATTTCAGCTTTATAGGCAATCATATTTTACATTATTAAATTCTTATTTGGGTTGTGACTTACTTTTGGCTGGAGAGTCTGATTGCTACACAGTTCACACAAGTGCCATCTTGGAGCTTGCCTGAAAAACAAACAAAAAACAACAACTTATGAGCAATTTTCATGGAAGGCATGAATAAAAAACACCACAATTATTAGCATTAGGTTTCTTCGGTTTGATTCTTGGAAGACCTGCGCAAAATGTTACATTCAGTTTGAAATAGGCATTGATGTAATAACCTTGTGAGGAAATGTTTTCTCAGATATCCCTCCTTAATTATTGTGTAAGTTTATAGCAGAAATGTCAATCCAAGTGTGGGGAAAGATGGCTATAAGCAAGGCCAAAGGTTTACCAGATTATTGTTATTATTTGTCAACATAATGTGATATCCAAGTGATTGTTTACCTAAATTGTTGCTGAGAAGGATGGGCATAAATGACGTACTGTGACTTTAAATGGGAGACCCACATATTTGTCCTTATGGTGACAAATGAGTCTTGAGGTCCAGCGCATTTGGAGAGAGGCCCATTGAGGGGGACAGTGTGGTTGGTTACAGCATGGGACTAACGCTGTATAAAAAGGGGGCGGGGGCCATAACAACTTTCAACCAATGGGAGACCAGCACATGCCGCGGACCACACCCCCGCTGTACGTCTCACGTGGAGGGGTTTTGCAGAGGTTACTGGAACTGCTGAGTGAACAGTGACAGGTGGAAAACACCAGAAATACTGTACTTTTTACAACACGCTACTGTTTACTGTAGTATTCAGGACTCCCCTATACTGTTGTTATATGTGTTAAAAGGTGATATTTTCTAGTTGCAGTAGTGCTGGGAACTCAAGGGGAACGATGGGTCATGTTTTCTGCAGCTTTGTTAGCCCTGGTAGTGGCTTTTTCATTATTTTAGACCAGGAAAAAAAAGGTTCCTTTGAAGCAGTGTAGAGATGGCGCAAAAATAATACAGGCGAGTTTCTTTGAAAAGGTCCTTACACAGAAAGATTCTCATGCACTCCCTAAAACCTACTTCCTGTTTCAGACATAGAGAAATAGTGGTAAAGTCACGAAACCAATGCGCAAACTCAAAGCTAAATATTAAAAAGGACAATCGGGGAAAGCAATCAATTTTTGATTTGTCATAAGATAACATGACGAAGTTCATTTTAAAAACTGCTTAAATTGTTAATTTTACATATTTTTCAGAATAACAGTGAGGCTAAACCAAAGGAAGACGTTGCTATAGTTTAACATTCCTGTAGGTTTTGACATGCAACGTTGTCAAACATCTTACAGTCTCCAAAACTGTACCGGAAAGTTAATAATTCAATCGTACCTTTTCCCATCATGATACCCCGGCAACAGCATACAAAACAGTAATTATTGACAGAAAAGATTACACTACGGGACTTTGCCAATCAAATGATAAACTGGACGGACCTGAATAGTAAGAACAATCCAAGTCCAGTTCCAAAAGTACCACAAAAACCTGTGTGTTACCCGTCTAATAATCAAACTGAAAGAATCTTTTTGGTGCTTCCGCCATAACAACCTTGACCTCATACAGAAAGTTCGTGACCAGTTTCCCCATACTGCTCCAGTTTTTCAGGTCACTCGTGCTGTAGTGACGGGGCCTGCAGCTGTCTGGCTGTAAAGTGCTAAAAACGATGACATGCTCGTGCTGCCTTCTCCGTGAACTGTTTACCACGTACCTCCTACACACTAAACGCACTCGAGTGGCCTGCTCTGTAATCAGGTCAACGTAAACAAAGTGGAAACTGTATGATCAAAGGCAACAAGCTTATTGACAATAGCATTCGGGGTAAGAAAATATCACTGAATACAGGAACATTGGACAAAAGTTTTCCTTATTGGATTCACAAACCTGCCATACTATTTTTATGGCTGAAAGTCCTTCCTTCTGGCCAACATGCACATGTTTTTGAATAGCGTTACCACTTTTGGACACCATTATGAGAAAATAATTAGACCTTAGTTCAAATGTCTTGACAGAAGACAGTAAACTTTGTAACAGTTTTTGATGCATGTGGATTTGCCCAGGAAACACTTGAAATATGCATTTTCACAGTTACTAGCATGCGATTTTCAACTGACCTCGATTTTAAACTATAGGCTCTTTAAAATAGTGTGATGTCATGTGAACGAAACAAATTCTCCACATATCCACAGCAGCATCACATTTGCAGAGACCACACAAGGAGCTGCCATACACCTGAAGATGACACTTGTTATGCTTGGCCTGCTCACGATGTAGGTCTTGTTTTACAGTGACATACAGTATTGTGGAAATTGCAGTTCTGAAAATAATAATTTTCTGCTCATATGTGCTTGACCGGGACAATTCTTTCTATTTAGGCCATTGAAAACAATCTGGGGCCAACAGAGGACGCCATGGGAGCCTCCCAGTCATATCTCTCCCAAGGAAGAGGGAGACAAAACACTGTGCAAGGATGCAACACCTGCTCAGCCTGCAACCTCAGATTGTATAAAAATGGATATTTTTACAACAAGGACGATGAGATGATGTCTTCCAATGCTGATGAATACGCTGTGAACCTGTCCTGAGTTTTTCTTCAATAAATGGCTCTTCTAAAATACTTGATCCCATGCTTGGTGGCGATTTCCCACAGTACGTAGGCCGATTCCTTTATGAAAATCAATCAATTTATTTTTGTACTCAATGAAGATTTTAAATGGTAAAATACTGAATTAAGCATTCACATTAGTGTACCGTCACCTGCTGCACTCTAGTGAAAGAAGGCCAGTGAAAGGAGTTCCACTAATGCAAACCAAATAACAAGCCGCTGATCAATCAAGAGGGCAGTGAGTTAACATAAATACATGAACTAAAATAGTAACACGTGTTCTGTGATAGTGGTGTTTGGACAGGCAGAGGTTATCAAGGCTGCGTGATAATGGCATTTACGCAGAGTGGACAGGAGTTAATGTTCAACTTGACTGCTCAGTCCAGGACAACTGTCTCCAAATATAGCATTCATCTTTATACTGTAAATAAATAATATAAAACTATACGATTTTTGCTGGTTTTATGAATCATGAATCTGAATTTGCGTCACATTGTAAAACTAATTTCTGATTCTACAGTGTTAACAACCGAACCGTCTATTCTTAGTATGAGTATTGTGATGCCCTTGTCTGGGTTCAAGCTATAATAGAGACTGACCTTTCCTGAAATGCGCCAGCAATTGGTCTGATAATCTGGGCCTAACGCCAAGAAGCATGGTCTGAGTGGTTAAATGTAGACCACTAAGTGCTAATAGGACTCCAAATCACAAAAATACATCGACTTGTACTATAGTTAACATGCATGCATATATGCATATATATATATGCATATATATATATATGCATATATATATATATATATATA
>OMNZ01006157.1:279-14079 GCA_900303255.1 Lesueurigobius sanzi | reverse complement strand
CACATTCAGAAAACTAATTACTTACTAACTTACTATAATACTCACTCACAGATGCAGATGCAGATTTGTAATGCGGCGCTTAAATGCAGAAGTCTGAACACTCAAATCACGTATCATTCTCACTTATATAAATAAATATAAGTGAGAAATAAATAAATAAATAAATAGTTTAGTAGATCACCTGTTGATTTGGTAGAAGAGAATTTTCAGTGTGATATTTCTTGTTAAATTTTATGTTTTTGCACACGTTAAGCCGCCGTGTTGGTTGGACCATGCCTTTCTCTGATTGGTTAATCCATCTGTCAATCACATCCTCACAGAGATGACACCCAGACTTGTAAAGCGTGTAGTCTGGCTGGCCAGCCAAACATTCACCTAGGCTTCCTGTCGGTCTCCCATCCAAGTACTGACCAGGCCCTGCCCTGCTGAGCTTCTGAGGGCTGATGGGATTTGCAGAGCAAAGGCGGTCAAATCAAGTTTGGCACATCCAAGCGTTATAGGCTGGTGAAATACAAATATAAACCAAAATGTGTGATACATTATTAAACTCATCGTCTCCCCGTTCTGTGATTGGTCCCCAAATCCCTGTGAAGATTTTGGCCTTGGTCTCCAGGCTGTTGAGCAGTTGAAATGATTCGAGCGTGAGCAGCATGGGTATTCCCAGGCTAGTGCGAACCACTCATACAGGTCAAATATGCGCTAATAGTGTATCAAGGTTTTTTTTTCCCACATAAAAGATTCAACAATGCATCTTTAAATATTTCTCATTGGTGTAGTATGGTTGGCACAGCAACAGTTATGAATTGTTTACCTGTATATGTCACTTCCTGTGCCCATGTTCAATAAGGAAGTGAAAAAATAAACATCACAGAAATGTCAAACCAGGGAAAACTAGGTTAAAAAAAAGGTGAAATCTTAAATATTATTGTTAACTATGCTTTACGGAAAATGTTTTGCCAGTGTGTCATATGCACTTTAAAGTCAAACTCACAACACTGAGGTTGTGCTATAGACTCCTATGCCCATCATGCAGCACCTAAAACAGTTCTACTTGTAATTACTGAAAAAAGAGGGGCTTGATTATTTGAGAGAGGTGTTCAGGGCATGTCCCACGACCACCTCAGCCTCTCCTCATCTCCTCCTCTGCTCACATCCCTATATCACCAACGCTCCCCAGCCCATCGCGTGAGACCCGAGACAACGTAACAATGCTTTTATTGAACGACTAGACGCGTTGGCCTTTAGCTGCTGCCCATGTCTTTCAGTTTGAGTCATTTGTTTCAGACTTGTCATCGCTCTGTAGTGCAGGGACAGTTAGCAGTGACTTAGTGACTATTAATACCTCGACCTTTGAGTAAACATATGCAGAGAGTGGATGTTTATAGTTCATTCTCACACATGCCCCAGGTCACAGTGTACCTATGTCTCTGCTCAGACACCAGGACTCACAGGGGAACCCAACACCCACAGTGGTTTCGTTGGTGATGTCACAACAACAGCTGCAAAGATCGATCAAGTCTATCACTATATAGGACGTTTATGAAAAGTACTAAGTATTGTACCGATACTGTACAGTACAGTGTGTAAGTTCTCAGTGGTACAGGAGTTGTCCATCGTAGGTAGAGATTCTTCAGTCTTCTGTACTCTGCAGTTGAAGTGTAGGATGTTTCTATCTTTATCTTCAGCTTAGAAAATCGACAGGTTTAATTTTGTGTAACTATACTTGGATGGTGTAACTCCTCACATAACCGTATTTAAATAGGGAAAATGTGGAAGAGCTTGGTGGCTTCTAACTTCACCCCCGTTTGTCCCCACAGGAATCCGCTAGCAGAGGCTAAATGCTAACAACATCTTTGGACTGAGGGCACGCACAAAGACCAGACAGGTACGCATCAACTCGTCTAAGCTCAGGTAAGAACATATCGCAGTATGTAAAAACGGTGGCCTATTACTTTACTTCACTGTCCTCACATCAGAATCAGAATCAGAATAGAATTTATTGTCATTGTCAATGAAGGTTTCACAGACAAGGAAATTTCTTCGGTTTGACTTGTGCAACATGAAACATAAACTTGTAATAAAGATAAATAATTAACTATGGGGAAACGAGGATATGAAAAATATAGAACTATAAGGCATGCATCAAAATAGAATAAGATAGAAAAATCTAATAAAATAGTAATTTAACACAATACGAGACAGCAGTATAAATGGCAAATGGTGAATTACAGATTAGCAGCCAATGTGAGTGTGGACATACCACATAGTGCAAATAGAGCAGTGCAAATGGAACAGGTTATTCAGTTTACATTAGTCTGATACAGAGTTATTAAGTGTTCGTGGCTCTGATACAAAGGTATTGAATCCAGGACACTCCTCCTGAGTGGCTTTGAGATGGAGGTGCACAGACGCCTGTGGGCCACTAGAGCTTTCTCTTCTGTGTTGAGAAAGCCTTAACCAAGAGAGGTGGAACTTAGGGGTTAAATCCTCCTACTGGCTTCTCCTTAAAGACCCACAAGCGTGTCAAATCCAGCTCATTCGCAGACGAAGCTCTCTGGATAAAGATCGACACGTCCTACACTTCAACTGCAGAGTACAGATGAAGACTGAAGAATCTCTACCTACGATACTATACAGTCAACTTTCAAGCTCCAGCAGAAGTAAAAGTACACAACAGATTTGTGTTCGCTCACATAAAGGTGATAAATTAGGGCTGTCAAAATGATTGTATAGACTCTATAATAAAAAATGAAAAAATAGATAACGCGTTAATCATGGCTTATTAGGGCTTCTTCTTTTTTCCCCCGATACTACTACTTTATCAATACTTTATTACCAATTTATTTTTCGATATCAGTAGCACGTCATTATTTTTTTCGATACCATACTGGTATCGTTTAACAGTACCCAGGCCTTTGGCTTGTAGCTCCAAAGTCCTAACCCTCAGCATCCCACTCACTTTTCACCATAGCACTTTTATACGAGCTCTCTGGTCTCCTACTCACCAAACCTGTCCATAACTTCATGCTAGTGTTTCTTATAATCTGCAAAAAAATACTATACTCCTAAAGATAAAACCAAAATCTCCATCAACCACTGGTTCCATTTCTTAATAGACGACTCAACACGGGAAACGCTAACACATCAGCACAATAAGACCTGGGACATCTTTTTGCAATATATAAAAACCTGACCCTCCCCCACTCTTCCCTTTTGTATAATGCATTTATTTGATGTATTTGTGGAAAGTGAAAATAATTTATTTTTTTAATCATGGCTTGTTGATTGCCTTGCCTCTGTATGTTGTGCATGCGGTTTCCTGATGTCATGCCAGAAACTTGCCTTCTCTCATGGCCCAGTGCAGATCAACCACTGATGAGCGCGGAGGTAGAGGAGAGAGAGGAGAGAGAGCACTTTCAGCTGTGCACACACACGTCTGTGGCCGGCAGCGGAGGCAGCGGTGTGACTGCGTGTGCACCTGAGATGAGTAGGCTTCCTTTCACCACAACCTTTTCACCAAACTGCAGTCACCAACAGCCAAAGGACCTATACCCTAGAAACACAGTAGCCTGGCTTCCTCCATGTATGTCATACACGCAGGAGGCGGAAGTTTGCGATATGTAATTTTCAGCTCCAGAATTTCCCACAATGCGCCTGGTCTCGAACCACAACAATCACGGATGGATCACAACAGACCAAAGTTTTACCACTGACTAATCTTCGGTTTTAAATGAGCAGGAGTCTCATTTATAAAACTGCGGATGAATGTCTACTTCTCTAACTTCTCTACGCACATTTTCTTTCGGATTTATAACTACCCTGCGTACGCGACGGTCCACACACCTGACCACAATCTTCCCTTCATTGAAGAAGAAATGTGCGCACATGACTCCTCCACAGGCCACGTCCTCTGCACACCTTCATTTCCCCATAAAAGGACAATGCAAAATGACTTGTGAATGAGATTTACCTAAACATGAGGCGATAATGAGAGGGTTTTATCGAGAGCCACGCTACAGCAACACCAATCAGGCCTTTATGGTGGCGTGCTGCAGAGATGGTTGTCCTTCTGGAGGGTTCTCCCATTTCCTCAGAGTAACGCTGGAGCTCTGTCAGAGTGACCATTGGCTTCTTGGTCACCTCCCTGACCAAGGCCCTATCCCCCAATCGCTCAGTTTGGACGGGCGGCCAGCTCTAGGAAGAGTCCTGGTGGTTCTGAACCTCTTCCATTTACGAATAATGGAGGCCACAGTGTTTTTCAGCAGGGAAATCTTTAAGGTTAGGGTTAGGTTTAGGTATATTTTCAGACAAACCAACTCATAGAGCTATCCAAAATTACAGCAGACCGTTCCCTGTTCCTAAACTTAATTTTAGTCACGTCAAGATTTCAAAGCAGACTGTCGCTCCCCTTATCCAGCAAAACTGACCCCTGATTGGCTGGTTGTAACATTGATCCTGGGCAAACAATTTGACATTGGTCCTGGACTCTTAATTACTTGGTGATATCAGATTGTCCCTCCTTTTCATTCTCCTTCAGGTGCTCCATTTTGTATATGGAATGGTCCCCCGTCTCCCCCACATAATGTTTTATTGCACGAGTATCTGAACTTTCACTCAAGTAATGGAATTTAGTACTTTGACCACCACGGCCCATATTCGTCCCAATCCAACCATTAACCTTTGTATTTGTGGTGTATTTTTCTTTTTTCCCCCTAAAGTGTTCCCTCCTAGATTAGAATGAGTGTTGCAGTTGGCGCATGATGTCACCGCTCTTATAATGTCCTTGTGCTGAGCTTTAAAGCAACAGCCTATAGTATAAACATGCATTATCCACCTTCACAGAGCCACCAGGAAGCGCACAGCGATAATTACATGTTTAGTGGAAAACAGGGTCAAGCCCCAAACATGAATTAAGAGATCATGTGTAACGTAGTTGGCTGTGTGGAAGGAAATAAAGGCATAATTGATGTTCCTAAGAAAAGATTGAGTTTGAATGAGTGGGATGCTGATAACTGGCGCCCCCAATAGGACAAACAAAGCATGTTTTGTCTGAGCTAAACAGCATGACTGCATTGTGACTTAGTTATGATGATGTCCACACTACAATTGCCTCCATTACTAGCTATTTCATTCAACAAGTTGGCGGGAGGCGGGGGATTTCATAGAATATGAATGATAGCACAAAAACCCTTATTTCACTCATGGTTAGTGGTTGCGTGAAGACATTTATTGTCGAAAAACCTGTTTGTTTACGCTTTTCAACTAAAAACGAACCAAATGTCTCCCTGTGAGCTACGATTGGAACAGCACATCATCACTAAGGAGCGGCCGTCATGGGAAGGATCATGGGGGGCGTCGCCGTGAATGCCTGCACCACCCCCATCCAGCCTGTCCGTCCTTGGGAGATGATCCCCCCTTCATGTGGACCTCCCCGAGGTATCTCCTGTTGTCCCAATGGGTTTTTGAGTTTTTCCTTGCCAAGAAGGAGGGTCTAAGGACAGGGGATTCTCCAGCACTATTAATATTCACTTCTTGTGAAGCCAAGTCCTGTATTTCAGCTGGAGTGAGTTTTTCTTTGCTCCTGAACAGTTTTCCTGGCAGTTGTTGAAGGTCATGTAAACGTTAGATCAGGGACATTTGAGTAGTTTCTGTTTCGTTAAGAGTAACTTCATTTCTTTGACAATAAATGGCTTCGCACAACCACTAACCATGAGTGGAAAAAAGGATTTTTGTGTTATCATTCATATTCTCTGAAAAATGGCCAAAAGATTAAAAGGGTGAAACTAAATGTAAACTTTTGAGCACAACTGTAGCATTTACATGACCTTCAAACAAGTGTTCAGGAGCAAAGAAAAACCTACTTCAGCTGAAATACAGGACTCTCTGACAAAATTTATGTTTGTTTCAAGATGCACAATATGTAAACTTTTGCTCAGGGACATTTGGCTAGTTTCTAGTTGAAAATCATAACCAAACAATGACAATGCAACCACTGACCATGAGTGAAATAAAGGTTTTTGTGTTATCATCATTCATATTCAATGAACTTTTGGCCACAACTGTATGTTAAGTTCTGCAGCTGAATCTCCCAGGCATCAGACTAAGACTCTGTTAAAGCAGTGACCCCTCAGTGGACTTGGCTTTGGCCGTTCGTTCACAGATAGAATTAGAATTTTCAGATATGAGCGGTGAAACCCCAGATCGCTTCAGCAGCTGTGGTGGAGCTACTGAGGGGAATTGAATTAGTTAGAGAAACAGACAATGACCACGGTTGAAACTAAAAAAGACAAGCTATGGTAATGTTTTTAAATTTATGTAGAATGTTGAGATGTTGTCACTTAAATGTAAATGAAGAATAATTATTTTGGCTCAGGCTCAATGTAATATTTCATATCAGTAGTGTTTATGTGGAGATCAATTGAGATTCTTCAGCTTTTGATCCTTTTGAGAAGTATTTTAATTCAGACGTTGAGGCGTAAATTTCAAGTTTGAGTTCTGTCAAAATAATTATCTTTGAAAAAAAGAAGGTTAATAATATCTTTATTATACTTGCACTTCAAGCAGTGATATTTTTTATTGCTTTTCTTGTTTGTTTTTAAGCTATAAGTCAACACTGAGAGTCTTGAAAGGCCCCATGAAATATTTATTAAAAAAAAAAAACTCAAGACCTGGACATAACATTACAGCTGTACAGTGAACGTGTTAGGTATATAGATATATATAGTCTCTGGGTGGCTTTTGGCAAGAGTTTGGAATGAATAATACTTCAAAACTATTATAAACTTTGTAAAGTTTCTATTGAAGAAGTGTCTTCTTCCTCTAGGGTTTATGCAGAAAGCAGCGAGTCAAATGTAATGCTTTATAATGACATTTCAATGCCACAAACACCCAAAATTACAACATATTAATTTATTAAGATATGCAAATGAAGAGTTAATTTCCAAAAGCAGATATCTCCATTTTGAATTTGTATTACCATTTAAGAAAGGGGACACCAGTAAAACTAAAGCTGAATCCATTTGATCAATAAAAATTGGCTTCATATTTCTATTAAGTAATAAAATAGGCCTGGTTATTAAAAACACTGCTACCCAAAGAGAATCACAAGTATACATTGATTTGGCTCTTATCTGTTTTTGCAAATGAAGTCTTCAAATATTCCCTCAAGCAAAGGAATGAGGCGAATTTACCTTTTGAGCAAAATACTTTTCAACCAAAATCGGTGTTGAATGTGTTTCGGACCATATTTTTTTGAATATCCAATAAAAGTTGTTCAGCAATGTTGTTATTTTCAAAGAAAAGTGATTTAATGCCAGTTCAAATCCAATTTAATCCTTTATTAATGACATTTAAGGCCTGCGGATACCATGTTCTCAGAGGAAATGAGAGGAAATATAAAAAATAAGTTACCAGCACCACCTGGTGGCCAATCTTAAAACTTACAAAAACTTACAAAAAAAAAGGTCAACACCTGTATTTAACTCTTCAAACCGGTCGCTGCCATTGGTCAGTTTTTGGTTAAGCAACATTACACTATGTGCCAGAGACTGAGATCAGCTCAACGTGTCCTCCACAGAGTCCAGATCTTTACTCCACTGAGAACCTTTGGGATGAGCTGGACATGGCTTTGCACAGTGGTCACACTCTCTCCATCATCAATACAAGATCTATGTGAATATTTCCACACTGGATGGAAATAAATCTTTGGACATTGCAGAAGCTTATTGAAACAACGCCGCAGTGAATGGTGCTGGAGTCATATAGAGCCGGGGTGCCCAAAGTATTATCCATGAAGGGCCAAAATGGGAAATTATTGGCGAGCGAAGGGCCAAACGCAATACTGTTTTTACATCAAGAAAGACCAAATTCAACTAGATCTATGATTAAATTCCCTTTAATAACTGTGCTATTGAGTGGGGCATGCTGTTTAGATGGCCTTGGTAACTAGTGACAGTCTATTCAGTCAAATTAATATAATAATTTCTGGATTTAACCTCCTCCACCTTATTGTGTGTGATAAAATGATAAAATGTCAATAGAAATAGACTTTTGTTTTTTCCCAAGTAAAATGAAATGTATTTCCTAATTTTTAAGTGCAAAAAAAAAAACGTCTTACTGCTCCTAAAATAAGAGTAAATATCTTACTCTTATTTTAGGAGCAGTAAGACGTTTTTTTTCTTATTCTAAATGCAATGAGACTTATTCAGTTGACAGATACATTTATTTACCTGCCAGCTTCAAGCTCACATTATCTTACTTTAAGAAAATTGAACTTATTTTAGCTTCGTTTTCGCACTGTAGATACTCCTTACAATCTCAGCACCATCTCGAGGGCCAAATGAAACCCCTCGGAGGGCCGAATTTTGCCCCCGGGCCCCACTTTGGGCACCACTGATATAGAGGCTCAAACGTGTGTGACCTTTGTTTTGTCCAGGCAGTGTACAAATATGGCACCAAGGGAGATCTTCTGTAAATCTGGAACCATGTGTTTAAAAGAAACAGCTGTGGCTCTTACTTTTGGCACACACAACTGCTCACACAGCAGCAGCTTCAAAAAAAGCAGAAGTAAAAAATTAAAATATATATAAAAACATCTCAACAAAGTCAGTGTTGGTGCTTTCCTCCTGAAGTGGCTCTGTCAGCATCACAGTACCTCAGAGTCAACCCTGTTAAACAAAGAGAAGCACAATAATAGAACTGGTGCCATAACGGGGCTCGTCGTTACCTACAGTTTACCTGGACAGAGGATTTTGGCGAGGGGAGCCTTGATTCTGCGCAGCTCTGGATTCTCCCTCTCGTCATGGGCCGCGTGGAAAGTGGTGAAGTGGAGAGCAGGCCACCAGTCTGTTCTCCCGCACATGACTTCAGACACAGCCTCCTCACAGCCGTCTCTGGTTAAGCACAAAACACACAGAAATCAGATTAACATGCAGGGTGTCAGGAACGTTTCAAAGATGATTCTGATTACTTGGACTGTAGTCTTTCAATGATGGATTTTAAAGATTTCCAAACGTCCAGACTGCTCCTCCAGCAAGCGTAGTCCAGCATGTCCACTGTGACGGCCAACGCTTTTGTAGGTTTATCTTCAAAACATATTCAAACAATATCAAAGAAGAAATCGTCCTAAATTACACAGTTGAGGCCAAAAGTTTACATACCCTTTTAATCTATTGGCTGAGAACTGAGTTTACTCTTTTGAAATGATAACGAAACAAACTACTGAAATGTCCCTGATCTAAGGTTTACCTGACCTTCAACAACTGTTCAGGAGCAAAGAAAAACTCACTTCAGCTGAAATACAGGACTCTCTGACAAAATTGATGTTTGTTTCAAGATGCACAATATGCAGTGTTGGGGAGTAACTAAATACATGCATTTAAAACACGTATTCAGAATACTCATTTTGAGTAACTGTATTCAGGTACAAATACTCTCTCATTACAGTTACATACAGTTACTTTTCAAATACCAAAGGAATACAGAGAGAGGGAGGAGAGAGAGAGAGAGAGAGAGAGAGAGAGGAAGGAGAGAGAGAGAGAGAGAGGGAGAGAGAGGGGGGGAGGGGGGGGGGGGGGGGGGGGGGGGGGGGGAGGGGGAGGGAGGGGGGAGGGGGGGGAGAGGGGGAGGAAGAGAGGGGGGGGGAGGAGAGAGAGAGAAGGGGAGAGAGAGGGGAGAAAGGGGGGAGAGAGAGAGAGAGAGAGAGAGAGAGAGAGAGAGAGAGAGAGAGAGAGAGAGAGAGAGAGAGGGAGGGAGAGGAAGGAGAGAGACAGAGAGAGAGGAAGGAGAGCCATAGAGATAGGAAGGAGAGAGAGAGAAAAAGAAAAGAGACAGAGAAAGAAGAGAGAGAGGAAGGAGAGAGAAAGAGAGACAGAGAGGGAGGGAGGGAGGGAGAGAGGAACGAGAAGTAGATTTGGGGTTTAGTTGCTCTTTAAGTATTTTATAAAGCAAATACTTCAGTACTTTAAAGAACAACTAAACACCAAACCAACTTTTTTTTGCTGATAAACTGTGTAAATGGGTGTGTAATAGTATTATCTACATGTTCCAGTTAATATTTTGACATTTTAGTGCAAACCTGCTCTAAAGTGTCATCATCCTCTCTAACGCTGTGGTATCACTGTGGCTCCTCCCCCTCATCATCCTCTCTAACGCTGTGGTATCACTGTGGCTCCTCCCCCTCATCATCCTCTCTAACGCTGTGGTATCACTGTGGCTCCTCCCCCGTAGCCAGTTGGAGTTGGATTAGCGAACACGCCTCTTTCACGGCAGATATCAAATTTTTGGTGTGGGTGGAGGAAGACTCTGGCCACGCCCGTTTAGGCCCTCTTTAACTTCAGTACATTTTTCACTGTGCAACTTCATTGGAGTAACCAGTAGAATCTGTACTTTCACTGAAGTAATGAAATGAAGTACTTCGCCCACCACTGATTCTGAGCCACGTATCAGGATAGTGGGATTTAGATTTAGATCTGTGTCGTTTAGATCTGGATTTCAAATGAGTAAATACTGGGCCCAGACGATGATCTCATGAAGACTTTACCTGATTCAAGCAGGAGAGAGCAGTAGTCGGTCATCAGTGCATGGCTCGGGACTAAAGAGTGGAGGACCTAGATACAGAAAACAGCTGAATTTCTCTTATTGTTTTCACTATACTGAGAAAAGAAAATGTCTCTTGTACCTTAAGCACTTTAATGAGTTTCCTGGCTGGAGCATCGTGTCTCTTCAGATACTGGTAGAGGTAGACGTGTGCGTTGGGATTAGGAGGGAAAGAGTTGTCGTAAGCGTAGTCATCCAGGACCCTCTTTGCTTCATCGTAGTCTTCGTAAAACTCCAACATCTGGAAACAATGGTCACACTCACTAATGCCACGAAAACAACTCCTGAAATCCTCATTTACTTTCAATCAGTGTCTGAATAGATGGAAACTTTTGTAATTAACTTTATTATTGTTAAAAAATCTACTTGCACATTTCTCTACTTTTGCTCATGTAGTGATTAGTGGAGTCAATCTGGTTGTAATTCTTTAGTTTGCACCAGATGGAGCCAAGTTGGGCCTGGTGCTTCTGTTGCATTGATGATCTAACGTAACACAGGTGGATCTGCGCACAGTCAATGCACATGAGAACAGATTTTATTTATTTGTTTGTTTATTTGGTTGGGACAGTGCGAGCCTCCTGGTCGCCTCCCTAGAGAGGTGTTCCCGGCATGTCCCCCTGGGAGGTGGCCCTTGGGAAGACCCAGGACACGCTGGAAAGACGAGGTCTTTAAGCTGGCCTGGGAACGCCTTGGGATCCCCCAGGAAGAAGCTGGAGGAAGTGTGCATGGGTCAGGAAGTCTGGGCATCTCTACTCAGACTGTTGCCTCTGCGACTCAGCCCTGGGATAAAGTGGAAGAAAATGGATGGATGGACAGTGCGTGTTAATGAACACACATGAGAACTGTGCATGTAAACACGCCACTCTGGATTCTGTTGTCCCACATTCGCACTCATTCATCCTGATGTATTGTACATGTTTTTACTGGTAGGGGAAACTGAAGCACCCGGAGAATATGTAAACTCCACAGTAAAGCCCTGGCCTGATCGAACCCGGGACCTTCTAGCTGAGAAGCACAAGCACTAACCACTTTGTTTCTTTTTTTTGTGAAAGTTTGATTTCGAGAAACTTTCTGTATTCATTCATTCATCTTCTTCCGTTTATCCATTGCTGGGTCGCTAGGGCAGCAGTCCGAGCTTCCAGGATCACTCTGCACCAGTCCCTTATGGCTCCTGCAGGAGGTGGTTCCACGAGAGGACGGCCCCACGGTGCTCCTTCACCTCTGGCTGACGTGACAGGCCTTCATGGTCTTTCATCATAAGGAGCTTCTGAACCGCTCTTGGTCTGATCCGTCACCTAGGACCTGTTTGTCATGGGAGACCCTACAGGAGCGTAAAGCCCCAGACAACAGAGCTCCTCGGATCATTCGGGTGCTCAAACTCCTCCACCACGATAAGGTGGTGGTTCGAGGGTTTTCTGTTTTTTCCTCCTTACAGGACTACAGATAGAATGGTGCTAAATCTGGTGCAGCCATCTTTTTAATGTAACTGCACATTGTCCTTTAAACAAATAAACTAAATCTTTAATTCTGATAGTCGTCAATAATCGTAAAATCTTTTCTCACAATAATCGTGACTCAAATTTTGAATCGTGACTTATGTAAAAAGTAAATAAATGTTTACTGGAGCAGAGTTGATCCAAGTGCCCTCAGTATCTTCTGTGCTTTTCAAGTTCGACCAGCATGAACCTAAACACACAACTTGACAATCCTGACTCTCACCTCTACGTAGCTAAGTATAAAGGGATCCCAGACTCCAGGACATTTGAAAATCTCTTTCAAATTTGTTGAGGCCCGTCTGAAATAGGTGTGCATGGACTGGTCTTCGTCTATGTTGCCAAAATCTGAAAGAGAAAAAAAAAAACATGAAACATTGAAATTAATATTTAAATTAAGTAAGGCGTAGGCAAAAATTCTTCAGTCTTCATCTGTACTCTGTACATGAAGACTGAAGAATTTTTGCCTACGATGGACAACTCCTGTACGACTGAGAACCTACACAAAATTAAGTAAGGGTTTGTACGGGTAGCAGGAAGTTAATACTACATTTTATTCCCACAAATACAAAAATTCTTTAAGATTTGTAAACATACGAATGAGAGGAAATTATTATATTCAAAAGCAAAATGGATACAGGAAACAGCAAACATTTGAGTACATTTTCGGCCAAAAATGAAGTTAAATGCGTTTTGGACTATATTTTTCTGTATTTTTGAAAACCTTTAAATTAATGGAGTGCTGTCAATATTTTCCAATATTTTTTAAATCCGATTTAATACTTTTAAATGTTATTCAAGGCCTTAAATTAAGCACAATTAATTTTTTATAACTTTTAATGCCCCGTGAAAATCCAGTAAGTAGACGTTCCTCAAGATACTGCAAGCTCCAAGCCAAAGACAAAGTGTCTGTAGTTGCTTAAAAATAACAGCAGGGGGCGATGAAACATCACATATCAGCAAGTAGCTTGAGAGGACAGGAGAAAGCTACGGATACAATGTCCTGTTGCTGGAGAATGACAAAACGCAAAATGTGTGGTGAGGTGAGTGAGTAAGACTTGTGTGCAACCATATCTAATAAATATTATTTCATGTCCCTGATCTAAAGTTACATATTGTGCATCTTGAAACAAACATTTTTTCAGAGAGTCCTGTATTTCAGCTGAAGTTATTTGCAGTGGTGGAAAGTAACAAAGTAAAAAGTACAAGTAAAAAGTACAAATTATAGGTTCTTTTACTTTACTTAAGCACATTTTATGAGGAATACTTTTAACTTTTACTGCATAACATTTCAGAGCCTGTATCTGTACTTTCTACTCCACTACATTTTAAAAAATTGGGTTAAAAGTAAAAGTATTTTTATTTTCTATGAGTCCCAGTTTAGACTTGGTTTAGTGGTTTACTTGTTTAGACCTGGTTTACACCTTGTTTCGACCTGGTTTAGACGTGATCATTTAGACCTGGTTTAGTCCTGATTTGGACCTGGTTTAGACCTTGTTTAGATCTGGTTTAGATCCTGATTTGGACCTGGTTTAGACGTGATCATTTAGACCTGGTTTAGTCCTGATTTGGACCTGGTTTAGACCTTGTTTAGATCTGGTTTAGATCTGGTTTAGACCTGGTTTATACGTAATCATTTAGACCTGGTTTAGTCCTGATTTGGACCTGGTTTAGACCTTGTACAGATCTGGTTTAGACCTGGTTTAGACCT
>OMNZ01006117.1:0-11544 GCA_900303255.1 Lesueurigobius sanzi | reverse complement strand
CTTTACTACATCTGTTACATTGTTGAGAGTCACGTTTTGCATTTCTCTCTTGACCTTGTTTCATTGTCTTCATTGGTTGGTATTTTTTTGTGAATATTTTTGCTTTAACTTTGACGCTGTCCACATTGCAGGGGGTTTCTTGCTTGAAGTAGGTCCTGCTGTTTCTTAACCAGCTCACTTTGGCGAATTTTCAAGACTGCTTTGTCCAGCGTGAGGTCAGCATCCATCTGTAGTGACCCGACTACGAGTCTGTCCCTAATCATTTCACTATGCAGCGCACCATAGCCACAGTGCTCTGCAAGGGCATACAAAGCAGTAATAAAACTGTCTGCAGTCTCTTCTGTCTCTTGTTGTCTTTGGTTAAAGCAGGTTAGCACATTCAAAGATGACATTTCTTCTTACAACAAAATGCTCCTCTCACTTTGCTACCACAGCGTTGCAGTCACTCGCCTCCTCGTCCGACATGTTTATCGAAGTAAGAACGTCCTCTGTCTCTTCTCCCATCGTGTAGATCAATGTGTTTACCTGGTTTTCTTCTGGCTGTAACTCTAGCCCAGAAGCTATCCTAAATCTTTCAAAACGCTTGATCCACTTTGGCCACTCTTCTGGCTTTTTGAAGTCAAACTTGGGCGGCGGTGCCACTTGAAATGCCGCTGGGGCTGCTGCGGCCATGTTTCGCGGTCAATGTTAGCAGGCGCTGCCATCTTGTTAGCTCTGGTTAGCTTGCACTTACTGCGCTTGTTTCCTCCAGCTGCAACGCGAGTTCACTCCAGTAAGTAAGAGCAAGTTCTTCTTTTGTTACCTCGCTCCCCCGGGTCACTTCTGACACCATGTATAGTTATTGGTAAGTGCGTACTATATTAAATAGACGAGACAGGGAGGGCAGTGTGTTCCAACGCTGGCAGCCTTTTATTCGTTCCACACTCGAACCCCCCCCCCCCACCAGCGGGCGCTCTTGTATAGTGTACATAGAATGATCCACTAACATAACACTTTTAAACTCTTACAATTTGAATTTTTTGAAAAGTCTATGGAGATATTGAATGGGATTTTCGTAAATGGATTATAAAATAAAGGTGAATAAAAAAAATATTAGTAAATCTCCCGTATGTCCAGCACTGTGGTCAACTAATTTCCTTTCACATGCCTATGTTGTTAGAATAGAATAGAACAGAGGTTTCACAGACTTTTCTTAGAATTTTCTTTGGTGGTGACCTGGAACTCATAAGGAAATGCTTTTTAACTTCTATAAAGGGCATTGGGACTGAGAAAAAAACCCACCACATGGCAAGTTAAAATGCAGGTGTGGTATTAAGGTAAAAAACACGCATGTCGTGCTGATTTTCGCATCTGTGTCTTTTCAACAGGTTCATGCGCACCCCCCACCCCCACGACCTGCTCTTTACTCGCGCCTTTCCCATGCACAGGCAGTACGGTGGCAACCGCCGAGAGCTCCACACAGCTCTGCCTCACTCCGCACTGCGAAAGCACTGGTGGCGGCTCGCACTGGCCACACACCGAGTAGCGCGATACCCGGAACGCGGAGACATCAAAGTGGTCTCCCGCGATCAATGCTGGAGACCCACGACCCGCGCGCCCAGAGCCCCGGAGGAGGGACGCCAACAGAGCAGTGATGGGACAGTTTTCGGGAGGATGCTGCTGGAGTTTGGCTGTCCTCGGACTCACTTTGCATGTTTTAGCGGTGCTGGCACGAGGTAAGACGCAAGTGCTGGATTAAGCTTAAACACACACAGAGCATGAACTCGCATTCATTCGCTGGAGTCTATCATTGTAATGTTGGAAAGTTATTGGTTCGGTTTTTCTGCTGTTGCCGTAGCCTCGTTTGACCATCATTTCATTTTAGTACTGTTTAATTTCTTCTATATCAGACAAATAGATTATACATATTTGTCTAATATAGAATAAATTAAACAGTATATGCATTTCATATTCATTTGTAACGTAGGCTATGTAAAATGACTTGCCAATATTTATCATGTTCAGAGTTTATATTTCAGACCCTGATAAATAATATATAAAGAATAAATCGTCTTCCAGCCACATGTTTAGGCTACTTTTATTTTTCAGTATAGCTGAGGTTATAACAGGTGCACTGCTGTTGTGTACAGCCTAGTAACTTTATACTGTGGTTCTTCAACTTTCAACCCAAATCATTGGCTATTAAAGTCAACATCTTCCTGTCAATCCCAAGTTTACCCAGGCAACTGAAAGCAGGAATTTATTCAAGCACCATGCAGTGAACATGCTGTCGTTGCCAGTGCAATTTTTAATTTGGGGAAAAAGGCTTTCATCATATTAAAGAAATGCATCTAAAATTAAGAGAGTGTGGTGTCTTAAGCAGGAGTCATCATAATACTGTTTTTTTTCTCCTTATTGCATTTATGTTGTTTTCTCTTTTTGAAAAATGTAACTGTTAATGTTAAGATCACGTTGCTATAAAAGCAGCATAATTTCTCATGCTTTGAGTCAGACATGTCGTTCTCATGCCTGCAACTCTATACTGGACTCACATCCGACTGACCAGTCTCCATAATCTCAGTTACATCACGTAACCTTCAGCTTTTTTGCTTGTCCACAGAGAAATGGACCATGTGACTCAATGATCAACAGTTTGTCTAAATTATTATCAGTCACTAAATTCTGAACAGCTATAATGTTGTACACTTTAAGATACAGCTCTGTTTGAGGCTCACTCTGCGAACATCAGTGATTCGAAAGTTGCATAAAGGCCATCAGAGCATCCTGACTATGTATTATTTAAAAAAAACGGCTCTCTGAAGCTGGAGCTTTGACTGAGCTGACATTTCATATGAGATGATATGACCAGCCCGCCAGCTGGCTACATCAGTTGTATAAGATCCTATGTGGTCATATTGCTGGATTTTACTGATGCATTATTCACTCAAAACCCATTTTCTATCGCACTGGCTGTCTTCATACTAGAAGCTCAATGTGCTTCTCATGGTCTTACATTTTCATGTCATGTCAGAAAACAATAGAAGCCTAATGGTTGTAGCATAAACATATTTTTGCGATACAGTGTACAGTATTTATTGCTTGTATTATTTATTTAATGTTTAGTTGGCTTAGTTATTTTATTTTTGCCATATGTCCCAGGGGCATTAAAGGATGGTCAGAGGATTTTCCTTCAATAAAGTACACCTTAAACTTATATCATTTTTCCGCTTTGTTCATACATTTTCCCTGATGGCAACAATTATATCATTTGTTTCTTTCTAATAATGGATGATTTATCAATCCTCTTTATTCTGACTGTTGCTGCCCAAATATGGCGGACTGCTGCTGTTGTGTGTTTGACTTTTGGCCTTGGATTTAGCACTACCTATGCGTTTCTTAATAACATTGAAAGAGAAGCCTCGGCGATAACAGCACATCAACAATCAGCCCTTCAATGCCTCAGTGAGTGACCAACCCAAGGACATCATCACAAAGGCCAGATTCACACACAGACCACTCAATGCCAAACATTTATGATCCTCTTCTTACCAATTTTTTTTTTTTTTTTTTTACCTTTGATTTACTTTAGCATTTTGGTGCAGGGATACATTTATCTTTATATAATGTCTTTTCTCATTGGAGTGTAGAGAATGTTTAAAAACACTAAATGGAGGGTGATTGTGTAGATGCAGTTAGCTGTTTGTCAGTACAGCACATGCTGCTGCCCCTGTCCTCTGATGAATTGATTTCAAGTGTAATCAAAAGCAAATACATATTTGATGACATTGGATTAAAGCAGTTTGCTTGTGCTGTGTGTTTGTAGTGAATGCTTCAGTGTTTAGATTTGCAGAGGCAAACAGCTGCAGTGTGTATTTGAGATGAGGAAATGTGATAAAAGAGCAATCAAATACATTTAGACAACTTAATTATCATAAGTTGTCTTACACAAGAGTTTGCTCTGAAGGGCATCTCATCCACCTCGTCGTGCTTTCAGTTTTCCCTCTTAATATAAATTGTAAAGGTCTTTCTTATTCCCCATGTTGTTTTGTTTTCTCTTTTTAAACTCAACATTTTGTCAGTTGTTGGCATGAGATGACAAAGCTCTTGTTGTGCCCTTTCACCTGCAGGAGCCAATATATTCGATGCCTTCCTGCCCCTGCCCAGTGTCACTGGTCCTCGATGGGATGTAGTCTGGGATTTAGTGGCCCCCACTGACACATGAAGCACATAATACTCTGTAGTCGTGCTGTATGTAGTAAAAGCAACAAAGACCTGCCTCTTATGAAACAGAGCACCACAAGGAGCTTTTGGCCTTTGAAGAGGACTTGTGTTTTTCTGTGGTTTTCTGATGAAACTGGTCACAAGAAAGGAAGAACTGTAATACTGTACAGCTCATATTAAAACACTGGGGAGAGAGTGTTGGGATTTAAGGCGAGACACTGGAGGACAATAGGGGAAAAAAATAATTGAGTGAGTGTCAATTTGAAACCTTTGCAGTACGTTTTCATTTCATTTTTTTTTTCATTCATTTATTTATTTTCAAGAATATATCACTGTAGGCACAGGGATACAATTAACAAAGGTCAGCCTGAAACAGGGAGTCGGAAGGAAGGTAAATATGAGAATAAATGTATTGCAAGATTTTAATTTCATCATCATCATAAATAAGGCATTTTATGTGCCTTTATTTTCAGTGACAAAATCTAAATAATGAATAAAGCCAGATTTAAATGTATGCTTTTATTTAGTTGATATATTAGTTACAAAGATCTGTTCACTTTCAGAGGGGGTCGTGTTTAGTATTTTAATAACCAGTTATTGGTGAATAATTTCTCCTTGTTTTTTGGAGTTCAACCCTCAATAAATCAGGGTAGGAATTAATTATTGAAAAATTGCTCTGAGAAAACCATCAGAATATTGTTAAGTCCAAGACTGGGAAGTTTGGAATCTGTAGAAGCTGTGGAGATGTTGCGTATAAGATGAGTATAAGAAAAAAGGTACTTTTGAGAAAATGGCCTTTGAATTTACAATTTCCCATATAACACAACAATGCACAGACATCCGAATGAAAGATTTTAAGCCTGTTTTTTAGATTTATATGCATATGTCCACAGATTAGTGACGTGGGTTTGCAGTGACAATAATGGCCACTAGGGGCATCTTTAACATCTTTAATCATTACTTGTTGCTGAGCTCATTATGGAGGGTCACGGACTGTCAATGGGAGACGCGGGTAATACATAATATTGAGCCATTTTTACCCCAATAAAATACATTTTCAATTCAGTAAACAAATACTAAGTTTTAGATTATTACAGTTTCTATACTCAATAAAGCAACATTTTATATGAGGTAACATTTATAATATAGCAAAAAGAATGATGTATGCACAATAACATCAATAAAATCAGTGTTACATATAAGCCACTATCCATCTCTCATGTAATTCCACTTTATTTATGTAAAAACAAAACAAAAAACAATCTTTTTCTGTTTTCTTTCTCTTTTTTTTCAAATCATATAGTACTAGAAAATCTTTTTTGGAACATTGATTTAGCGTATCCATAATCATTTTTTGTAAGGTTGCACTTACGTATTGCTCTGGCACGGCTTCTCTTTGGCATTATCTGTCTTTGTCATTAAGATAGATAACATCTCTTGTGTGCATTGATGGGTATACATTCATTTAAAGACTACTTTAGTTTCACCTCACAGACAGTGCAATCAATAAGTAGCTTTGCCTGTTTCTGCTTCATTTTGTCTTATCAGCTTTGGGCCCAGTCGACCTTGCTGCTCAGGACCACAATGGAGGGTTTGTCCATTCGGGCGGCTGTAAAATAGGATTCTGCCAGAGCTGCTCTTAGGCAAAAAGAGATTGACAATTAAACAACAATTACTTGCCACACAAAAAATTTGTCAATAAAATAGGCCGCTCTGCCGCTTTCTCTAAAATTTAAACACCATAGGCCAGGGGCAGGCAATGTCAGGCCCGGGGGCAAAATCCAGCCCTCAAGCACCCACCTCTGGCCCTCTAGATAATTTTAAGGAATAAAATTGCACACAATAGAGAATAAATACTGGTTAAAATACAACAAAAGTGAAATATCCTGAGAGAGGGCTCCCACACCTCCCTGTTTCCTCTATACATGGGTTTCCAGTGACATCACGCATAGTTGTGTCCGCCATCTTTTGGCCTGAAGTGGAATGCCACACTACAATACAATACAATACCATCACCACAACAATCAGTAATGCAGTATCACTGCTCACTCAGGAGGAAAATACAGGTCAACTGGTTTACCACAGTATTTGTATGTCATTGTGATGAATGCCAACGAAGATAATCATAAAAAGACGGCCCCAGAGAGCACTTGGGTAAATAAACAAAGCGCATTGCCGTGTTTACAAGGCAAAGACACAGTTGGTGACAGCAGCCAGGATGCACAGAGCAGGAGGCTACTACACAGGCCAAAGATCTATTTCCACTCCTGAGACTAAATGAACACACCAATGAGGTTGCAGCCATTTCTCTGTGATATTTACAGTTGTAGTGTCAACAGAGCCTCAGACAGAGTCGTGTTTAGGCTGCTAAAGCCATTAGCATGTAGCACTAACGGCTAGCGCATTTATCCTCTACACAGTAAATAAACACCGTGACAAAATTACAGTAATAGCTCAGCTCTTACCTCTGTTGTACCAAGGCTAGATGCTTAGACTGTGGTTCGGGGTGTCCTCATGGAGAGGTTTGTGCTTGTAGCTTGTTAGCAGCAGTAGCTAATGTGCTCCGATGGTTACATTATGTTATCCATCCATGGCAGGTTTTGCTGTCAGTCACTCTGCAGGCGGTTGATAAGGATAAAATCCAACAGTTTTGGTTTTCTTTAAGTATCAGCTCAGCTAATTTTCAGATGTAGAATCTTGGGTTCAGTCAGTGCAGACCATAGATATAAAACAGGCATAGAGACGCATGGACTGATACACTGTTGCAACAATAGCATGTATAAGTACAACACACTTATCTTGTGTATCTTGGGGATTAATCAATTGTCAGGTAGCGGTGGTCTCCTTTCTCCTACTTTCTCTGACACCGATTTGGTGAGTTGTAGGAGCATCTAAAATTGCCAGGTTGAATTTGAACGTGACTCGGATTAGAAAGAGAACATGTTTTCATACTGATGACAATTACATTATATTGCGTTCAATGTTGCCTCCAGTTTCTAACAATATTACTCTGACAGTTCTGTGTGTTTTCCTAAACCAGTTGTCTATTTGTCAGTACCATAATGAGCCTGTAACTAATTCCCATTTCCACACGACAAAGCAATTTGCCCAGTCGGCATTCCAGGGTGATCTCCCATTTGTTTCGACCACTTCCCACCTCTTCTCTTTATCTCACCTCGTGTAGTTTACCCAAAGACCGCCTCGGAAGATCGTAATCTGCTTGTTGAAAATGCAGCGGAAAAGTGAAACTGAAACAATGCCGGCAGAGGGAGCAAATCGATGGCGAGCAGCATGGACACTGGAACCCACTCTCTCTCCTGAGCGTAATCTTACTCTGTGATTGTGAAGTTTGTGTGCACCTTCTGAAGGGACCAATTAAGGAGCAGTGGGGCAGGGCCTGACGCGCCGGCTCTCCTAATAGCTCACGGGCTGGAGTGGACCTGATCTATAGTCAGTCAATTATAGCAGCCTCTCAAGTTGCAGACAATAAATGCTGACAATTAAACTCTAAAGAGCAGCAGAAGTTACTGAGACGTATCATTTTAGCATTGTACAATATAGGGAGTACATTTATAATGGGAAATATGACCTTTTTTTTAATATACATTTTTCACAAACAAAATGCAATGTCATAATATGCAAAGTTTTGACCAGTAGTTCCCTACAATGGTTTGGGAGTGTTAAAAGGACTGGAGACTAATTGTTTTGACCATGATTGCATTTATGGACTTATTCCGGGCTTAAATCAAGTATGATTCGTTGTGGCTTGTCATCACTAGGGCAGGGCACCGTTAAATGATACCAGTTTGGTATCGAAAAAATTATTAAGATACTACCGGTATCGAAAAACTACCGAAATCAGGTACCGAAAAAATATTTTTCTTTAGAAAGCCAATGTGTCTGCCTGGTGGGTCTGAGACTGCACTGGAGAAAGTCACTTAGGTGTTTCAGCTCAAACAAATTATAAAAACATGTAAAGAAACAGTGTTTTATTGAAAAAATGACCATTATTGTTCTGTTTTATGGTTCTACAATGAAACTAAAAACGAAGTATGAGTTTAAATGACTATAGATTTGAGAATATTAGTCTTGTTTAGAGCAGTTTTGACGAAACATATTTACTACTGTCATCTACATTATTTGGCTTATTTCATGACAATTTTTACTGATTCTAAGGTAATCTTGCTTGAATTTGGAAAATAAAACTGCCAAAAGGACAACACCAATTTTCTTACCTTATCTGCAAACAAATTAAAATAAAAAGGAATAAGTTGAAATCTAGTGGTTAGACTAAAACATCAAAACAGCTCAATTTTTTTCTGTAGATGACAAATAACTTAGTATTCTGTAGGTATAGAATATAAGTATTGTTCAGTATTGTATATCGTTAAAGTACTAACTAGTATTTAAAAAAAAGATACCCAGCCCGAGACATCAGGGTGATAGTGGGTCTTGATGCCGCACCAGTTCGTAACCAGTGGATTCGCATAAAACCACTGCACGCTAAAGGATGAAGTGTGGTGGTATTTCCGTGAGTCTACAGGGAAATATGAAACAAAACAAACATCAGTTTTCATGTACTTTATAGACAAAATGTCTTTGTTTTAGACTGTGTTAGCAAACATGGCTCAATTCCAGTCGGATGGAAGACTTCATTGATTTTGCAATATACTGCAACTTCTTGCGATAAAGATATTTTACCACCTACTATTGCTGGATTCATGTGTGTTCAGTGCTATTTGAGTAGTTTGTTGTTGTTTGTCTGAAGTTGTTCACTGCAGTAGCACACACTGAGGGAATAGACTTGTGACAAGCCTCTCTGCACTGACCTACAAGCTCTGATAACCTACAGAGCGGACGGCTTATTTTTCTGGCCTAATGGAGGCATCTCTCCGGAGAATACATAAAGCCATGATGTAGAGCCCATCTCAAAGGGACTCGGTTTACTGCTGCCATCCCGCGTTCCTCCAAATGAGGCGCAGTGACGAAGGTTACAGTGCAAACACAATATAACAACCTTCATTCAATCAATAGCTATATTGATATAAGTGTGTTTTATACTGTCACAGGTTCATTAGTGTGACACTCTCAGAAGGTGGTCAGGAGAATGTGACGAACCACATGGAGCTAAATAATTTGAAGTTGAGCAGTCACAATTAGGGCTGGGTACCGTTAAACGATACCAGTACGGTATCGAAAAAATAATGAAGGTACTACCGGTATCGAAAAATAAATTGGTACCGAAAACTGGTACCGAAAAAATATTTATCTTTAGAAAGCAAATTTCTCTTCCTGGTGGGTCTGAGACTGCACTAAAGAAAGGGCTAACGTGTTTCAGCTCAAATAAATGATAACAACACTAAAAGAAACAGTATTTTATAGAATAAATGAACATTATTGTTTTGTTTTATCGTTCTACAACAAAACTGAAAATCAAGCACGAGGATAAATGACTCGATTTGAGAATATTAGTCTTGTTTAGAGGAGTTTTGACTAGATTAGGCACATTTACGACTGTCATCTAGATTATTTGGATTATTTCATGAAAATTGTTGCTGATTCTAAGGTAATCTCACTTGAATTAGGGAAATAAAACTGCCCAAAGACCAATTTTCTTACCCCATTGGTAAATTAATTTAAATAAAAAAGGAACTAAGTAGAAATCTATTGAAGCAAGTCAAAACAAGTGGTTAGAATTAGGTCAAATGAGCCACTAAAACAGCTCAAATTTAGATAAATAAGATGAATTTGGGTAATTTAAGCTTCTAGATATTTACTTTTTTGTGTAGATGACCAATAATTTAGTATAGGTATCGAAAAAGGTATAGTTCAGGTATCGGTATCGTAAACCAAGTATCGTTAAAGTACTAGTATCGAAAAAACATGAAAGGTACCCAGCCCTAGTCACAATACTATCACAATCACCTTTTATCTATCGCAACATACCTTAATTTGCACTTTTGTGGAGTTTTTTTTAATTTATTTTTTAACTGTAGTGTGTACTATGTAATATCCTGGAATGGCAAGGTTGAATAATGAACATACAGTATGACTATGATTAAATTATCTTCTGTATTGCCGTTCATTACAGTATTTTCTTCAGCAATACAATGAACATCAAGCTTTCATATCCCGATTGGCCTCTTTTTTTTTTTTAACAAGTAAAAAATATTAGATATGAATTCTTGGCCTGGCTCTGTCGAAAACTATTTGGCAAAGCAAGTTCGTGTTCTACAACTAACAAGCAAACACACATTGGACAGTTCAAAACACTCCACCAGACACAAAAAGAGGGTTGTGTCAATGTGAGGCCATGGCTCGTCTGTGATGGAGTGATATCTATCGTTCATTGATAATGATAACATTAGTTAAAAGTACTAATTTATTGAAAATCTGATTTAATTATGTAACTTTATCTGTCTGTGTGTGGGTTCTCAGTCGTACAGGAGAGATCGTAAGATTCTTCAGACTTCATCTGTACTCTGGAGTTGAAGTGCAGGACCTTTCGATCTTAGTCCAAAGATCGTCCTCATCTGTTTAGTCTTTATTCGCTGAGGAAGATCTTTGGACTAAGATCGAAACGTCCGACATTTCAACCACAGAGTACAGATGAAGACTGAAGAATCTGGGCCTACTATGTAACTTTATATCAATCAATCAATCAATATTTATTTGTAGAGCGCCTTATACACACAGTGCGTCTCAAGGCGCTAAACACAATAAAACATAAAACACATTATTTAAAAGTTAATAAAAACAAAACAAGTTAAAAATGCAAAATGTTCAATCACGCCGCCTCATTGTTGACACCACCATCCCCAGTATGATATAAAAAACAAATTGTTAGGAAAACAATAAAAAGTCAGGGCATAAATGGACCAATAGGCCCTGCTTGGCAGCCGTACCTAAGAGTGTGTGTAGTGCAGTTAAAAAGCCAGGCGAACCAAGCTACCCTAACTAAGTGTAGGTGTGGTGCGGTTAAAAAGCCAGGGCAGCCCAGCTACTCTGACTAAGTATGAGTGCAGTGCGGTTAAAAAGTCAGGGGGTGAGCCCGCTCAGCCCCTGACCAAGTGTGAGATATAACAAATCTGGGGTGTAACCAGCCACCCCAACTAAAATTGATAGTGTGCATTTAAAAGACAAAAGGTCTCGCCAGCCTTACATTCTGTATGAAATGGAAGGTAGTGGTGGCAACAATTACCAGCTGCAACACAGTTTTACTCATTATGGTTGTAAGCAACACAATTTCCACTATATATAATTGCTGTTGTTCCTAGTGGACATGATTATAGGCCATCTCAAAGAGGAGTGTTTTGAGCCTAGTCTTAAAAATGGAGACTGTGT
>OMNZ01006077.1:1865-24673 GCA_900303255.1 Lesueurigobius sanzi | reverse complement strand
TCCAGTTATTTAAACTTATCAAGCTATCACTTATTGCAGTGCATTTTTTCTTTTAGGTCATGTTGAGTGATAAATCTCAGTCAGGTACAAGACCTTAGTGATTCAGCAAAATATTGCGGCTTCTTAACATATGGAGTCTGCGTCACCTAATACCAATGATTTGGCGATACGATCTGCAGCCCAAACATGCATCACATACTGTACATGTCAGGGGATCTAAACTATAGGGTTAGAAAGTTTCATATGATACCCCCTCAATGGAGATTTTTTGTTTTTTTTCCAGAGCACATGACGTACGAGCGATCGCGGTTGGCGTTTTCTCCTGTGAATTACACTGCATGTTTTGGTGAAATGTAGGCAAACAGCGGATCCAGGCCAGTGGCGCTGTTTGTTTAAGGCAGTGTTTCTCAATTATTTTAGGAAGAAGAAAAAATAAAGAAATACAGGCTTATCCTATATTATGCAGCGGGAGAATTTTATTGTGAAAGGTCAACTTGAAGCGCCTTATTTCTTAGATTATTGACAAACAGGCAACTTTTGAAAAGAGTCACCTTTGTTTTGGACAACGCTTGAAGGCGTGTACATTTTCAACACATGGATACGGGCATTGAGACAGCGCCTTCTTCACGTGAGCCAGGTAAACAAAAGTCTGCACACATCGCCTTCTTTCGTCACAGCTACAGAAAGTTTGGGGATTATGGGCAGATAGTTGGCCCTCTGCGTTGCATTTAATCGCTAAATGTAGCACGCTTGAGGTTCAAAGTAGTGGGAGTTTAACCTAGTACTTTTGCGCATGGGAGCTCCGTCTTTCCTCCCCATACGGCGTCTTTTAGCAGAACGCAGTCGGCTTTCTCCCCTGGTCTTTCCTCGTGTCCCATCATAGTCAAAGTGCAGCTAAGCGCTATATCTTCGTCATATTTCTTTGTCTTAGCTTTAGGGAGACTTTTGATTGTCTCATTATCAGTCTCTCTCGCTGTTAAATAAAAAAGCATAGAGCCAGGTCTAAATGTATGATTTTCTTTTGTTGATATTTTTGTTACAATGATTGTTCAGAGGAGATTTTGGAGACCGTGTCCAGTTTGAATACACTAGAAATTAGTGAATAAATCAGAAAATAATTCAAATTTCGCCTTTCAAAACTCGATAAATCAGGCTAGGAAGTAAATATTGAAAAATCTCTTTGAACAAACCTTCAAAATATGGTTATGTATAAGACTGGAAATTTGGGAGTCTGACGGTGCTACTAAAGTAGAGATGTTGTGGCTGCAATGTGAGAAATTGGTCCTTGAAGATTACAATTACACGCCTTATTGTAAAGATGAAGCCATTTATATGTTTCCAGGTGAAAGTTTTCCCTGCAGTGTCTCCCCTTAAATCACACATCTGTTATAGTTTAGTGCAAGGAAAACAGAGCTTGGGAGCATAGATTCTTCCTACGATAGACCTATTGTTATTTATTTAATACATTCATGTACCAAAGTCCCAGCGGCGGCACCATCGTGATCGCTCTTACTTCCGCAATAATTACAAGTTTTGTGACCATTAAATGCGTGATCCTGATTTGATCGCATGTGACTGTTGCCCAAGCGCCCGCTGCAAGACGGCCTCCTGCTCGCACCCCTGAAGACAAACCGAGTCCTCGCAGCCAAAATAAATATATAAAATTATCCAAATTAAAGCCCATCAAAGGAGATCAATAAACAGAGCTGCAGCCCAATTAAATCCGAGCTGAGGAAAAAGCAATTAAGGAAAAAGGCATGCTCAACCAATTTATTCTCTATACTAATTAAAAGAGTATTGTGGATGCAATCGCTCACCATCAGCTGTTAGGGTAAAGGGACCGGGGGAAAAAAAAAACAGTTGTGCTTCACTTTATTAGCAGTTGGTGAGGGAGGCGAGTGCGGAGCCGGGCGATCCAGTGGCACATTATATGATTCAGTGTGCAGCTGTGCGACTGGGTTAACTGTGACTCATCAGGCGTACGGACGCAATCAGCGGCGGGGGGAATTAGACAGATGAAAATCGTCTGCTCCGTCTCCGCGCCTCCTCTCCCGCCGAAAGCTGGAGAGTTATGGCGCTGCAAGTACCGGGGAGGGCACAGAGGCAAACTTATTTACCAAGTGGGGAGAGGCACTACACAGCACTTCTACTCAGCCCGAACAGATGGACCGGGCTAAAAGAGCCAAGCTAATGCGCCACAGGTGGTTGCTGATAGGACCGAGCTATTGGCTAAGAAGACGCCCGAGCAGAGCACAGTCGTGTGGGAATTGGACTCCACTCTTCTTTTTCGTCTTTGTGTTTGCGCTATAGGGCTGATGCAACTAACTGATTTAGCGACAACTAATCGGTTGTTGAAAGAATCGTCAACTATTTTAGGAATTGATATATTTCGAGAAACTTCACTCAGACAGAGCAAGAATTACATAAACAATTTAGTATTGTTTATTTGTTTATTTGAAAGGTGTATAGAGCTCCACAGTCCCGGCCTTATCTGGTGTCAGGAAGTAAAAAAATCCCATTCAAAATCGAAAAAATTATAATTGTAAGAGTTTACAATTATAATGGAGGCTAGTCAGCTATGTGCTAACTGCTAGCCATAGCGCAGATATTTTACAAGCAAGAGGATACCAAAAGCGAAATGCTTTTATAATTTTTTGGTTTACAACATTTTGGATGCAACTTTAATGTATTATTGTGTGTTGTATGTCCATAAGTCTCCACATAGCTGATTGGCTGCTATCGTTCTTTAAAACATTTGATATAAATATGGCTCGGTAACTGGTAACTACTAGGTAATTACCCTAGTAATTACTAGTTATTGCTATCACTAAAAACAATAATTACCAGTACCTCTTAGGTAATTAACCCTAACCCTAATTACCTAGTAGTTACCTAATTACCTAGTAATTACCTAGTAGATACCAGTAGTTACCGGGCCGTATTCTAAAGTGCTACCATTTTTTTTCAAAAAGTTTATGCAATTCTTGAATGGGATTTTTACTTCCGGCACCAGAGCGGGGCTTGTGCTGACGAGCTCCATACAGAGCTTGAGCAAGTAATAGCATTTACGTACAGATTCCAGATCTTTTTACATGTCCTACATAACCCAGTTACAGTAGACAGTTGTGCTCAAAAGTTTACATCTCCTGGTAGAGTGTCAGGGTATGTACACTTATGTATTTCATAGAATATGAATGATAACACAAAAACCTTGATTTCACTCATGGTTAGTGGTTGCGTGAAGCCACTTATTGTTTATTAGTTTTCAACTAGAGAAACTAGCCAAATGTCCCTGATCAAAAGTTTACATATTGTACATCTTGAAACAATTTTGTCAGAGTCCTGTATTTCAGCTGAAGTGAGTTTTTCTTTGCTCCTGAACAATTTCCCTGCAGTTGTTGAAGGTCATGTAAACGTTAGATCAGGGACATTTGAGTAGTTTCTGTTTCATTATGATTTCAAAAGAGTAAAATAAATCGCTTCGCACAACCACTAACCATGAGTGGGAAAAAAGGATTTGTGTGTTATCATTCATAGTCTATGAAAAATGGCCAAACTCCATCTCCATGATGAAAAACCTATATTTTCTTTAAAGGTAGGGTTTGTATTTATTTATTTTTTGTAAATATTTCATAAATGTTTTTCTGTGTCCACAAATCTGAGGAAACATGTCCAGATCCTTGACATGATTGATTGGATTGAGCAGCACAGCAGTGCAAATATGGCTCACAGAAACGGGTGATATTCCGTGATGTGGATGTCAATTAAGTTTAACATTCATTATTTTGGTTCTCAAGAAAGGGATCCAATCAGGAAGCACAATGAGCCCCACACTGAGGGGCGCCCGTGCAGCAGTTTCAGCTCAGTCTCTGAATTCTGGTACAAGTACATGTGTCCTCCAACCACTCCAAAGATCATCTTTATCTATACTCAAACAGTGTTACTTTAGCTTCATAGGGTTAAAAATACATCACAATTTTCACAGCCAAATGATTCATTGATTAACCTTAAAATAAATGGTTAGTTGTAGCCCTAGTTTGCACTACACCTATATAAAGGAGAACTAAAGGAAGGTAAGACATGACAAGGGACACTCACGAGCAGTTTCTAATTAACACCACATGACAGCTAGCTAGTGTTCACAAAAACAATCTAGAACCATCTACAAAAGTCATACCTGACATGAGGCAACGTAGGAGGACAGGCGAGAACTCCAGGACGCCTGAGAGGGCAGAATACACGTGTCTTTAGGTGAGCAGAAAATGTATATACTACTGTCTACTGCTACTATGACTCTGCTAGTACTACCAATTTGTCACACAATTAAATGCAGTACAGACATGAGCAAAATACACAAGATTAATGTGACAGCAATGCAAAACTCCTCCCGCCGCGACCTCGGGAACATCACTTGTCATGACACTTAAAAAATATCTTCAAACATTTATTTTTGGAAGAGCTTTTAGTGATGCTAAAAGCTCTTCCAAACAGTTAACCCAGAACCTGTGTTTCTCTGATCTCCGCCCCTGCAGCCAAGTCGTTCTCCGGGTTAGAACGACTTGGCTCCCCATTTGCTTCCCTCTCTCTGCTCCGCTCTCACTCAGCGCTGTGTGCTCTTGAAAAGCACTTAATAAATAAAGTTAGATTGATTGATTGATTGATTAGATACATGCTATAGAAACTACACAACAAATACAGAATGCAGAATATCCAAAATTATTTATGATATATCATGATTATAAAGGAAAAGAAAAAATAAATAGCATTTTTATTTTAACGGCTGCATCATTAATAGTGAGAAAATTACATGGTTGCAAAAAATACTACAGAATATTAGTCTCATTTCCACTATAAAGTTAAAGACATGTATATCTGTATATCATGACAGTAATGGACAAGTAAAAATACAATTTACTGGTTGCAATATTGAGTGTAATTAAAAGTCATTAAGAAAAATCTTTATAGTGTTAAAAGACAGATGTGCATTTGGATAAGCCCTATATACTATACATACAAGTACATCAATGGACACTATTGATCTTCTCCTGCCGAGTTACTACATTATACTGTATTTGCGCTGCATTAAATTAAGATGTATTTCCTTGCAATATCCATATTCCATGGCGTTTGGAAGTGGTATTGGTCTGTAATCCCCTTTCCAATAAGAAACCGAAAACACCATTGTCTGTGTGTATGCGCACCATATACTGTTACACCCCACAGGCCACTGTTCTGTGCAATTAACGTCCCATAACCAGTGATTACATATGCAAACCCCAATCACGGCTTATCACCATCAGAGCAAGCATAAAGCAAGGCCGGCGCTACAGCAATCTACATGTGCTCCAGGAATGATGGATTGGCACGCTGCCCTGGATCAGACGCGAAAATCTATCTCCCTTATGCCGCAAATAGAAAACCAATCGCATGTTTGTTACATGATATTATGACAGATGTGAAAGAAAATACAGCGCTGCATTATAATCAGATCAATCCCTTTCTCTTTCGGCACACACTGGGGCTGTCATTGGCACACTTATGATGCGCGTTAATGTGCGTTTGGAGCCCAGGGCAGCTGCTGCAGGGCCACGCGCATCTGTGAGCCTCTCTGTGTTTTTGATGTATGTCGCAACAATGAACTGAAGAAACTGTCATTAGGAAAGTTTGTACGTTTTCAAGTAGGAAAGCGGAGATGACAATTTGTTGAATTTTGCAGAAGATGGAGGAAGTTGCAAAACACAGTTGAAATCACTGTTTCCCAGAATTTTCCATGAGTTATTGTAGTTAGCCATTGCAAATAAAAGAACTCTTAAGTCTCACTTGGAGTAAATTATGAAAGCAAGGTCTTGGGTGGAGATGATATCATGTGATGACATATTGTGCATCAACAAACATACATTTTTTCAGAGTCCAGTTTTGTGAGATCGCGCCAGACATGTTTTTTTTTTTTTTTTTTGTATTAGGCTATCTGTCGTATTTGGGGCTGCTTTAAAATAAGTAGTAGTTAATCTAGTCCTGATCTAGATGCTCCAAAAATATCATTTAAATACGTTATGCATTACTGTTTTTCAACTCGCAGCATTGCTGAGCATAATGATAAGTTATTAATGATAAGATCCTGCTCCCTTTGAGCAGCACTGCACAGAACACTTCTGTTTTTGAGTACATACCTGTATAACTTGTATGCATCACAATGTTGCTCCAATAAACTAAACTGAACTAAGACATGACTATCACTTATCCTTCAACAGATGCACTTGTCCACAGTAATGAAAGTACCTAACATTCTGAGGCACAGTTGTAAATGAGAGCAACAGAATGAGTGCTTTTTATTTTCTCATATAAGTTGTTTTTTTCATGACCAAGTATTATTCACACAAAGGACAACGTTTCCACTTTACATCCGTGGACATGCATGTTCTACATGAAAGTAACCTTCAAATACTTCTACAGAGGACTTCTATGGCTGAATACTGTAATTGGGTCTAGCTTAAAAAAATGTTCAAACTTGAATACTATTGTGTAAATGGTAATGGCATTTTCTGCAATCCACTGGGACTAAATGTACTTCCTCTGATAAAAGCATTATAGACGTGTTGTGTGGGTGAAAATGCATGCGCACAGACCGCTCGCGTTTGTGGGAATGCGGGGACCTATCATTATAAAATCATTTGTGCTTGTTTGCGGTTTGACAGGAAAAGTGCGGGCAGCGGGACTCAGCATTCTGCCGCTTGACTTTTTCCTCACCTCGCCGCGCAATTCTGTAAAAAGGATGCAAAGCAGGAGCAACCTGTGGGCTTCAATGCCTGCAATTACAGCCCCCCCCACATCCAATAGTTTACAGCCAAGGCCACCCTCAGACTTGCCATTTTAAGCCTTGCAGGGAGCTCGGGCTCAGAACAGAGGCTGATTTGGCCTAACATACTTTTGCTAAGAAAAATTATTTGCTCCTGCTCTGATGCATAAAAAATCAGGAAGCAGATACAGCTGTGCACTGTGTGTTCTCCGATAATGCCACAAAATAGGTGTTAATAATAAGAGTGAAAGCTGTGTTTCCAATTTAAATAGCCACGCAAATGCCAACGTTTAAGCTAATCGCAGTCAAAAGTTTGTCATTTCTCAATATTTTCCATTTTCATTTGCATCCAATTCACAATTCATCTGCATGCACTTAGGAGCCCTGAAGAAAATGAACTTCTCATTTGTGTTGTCTTTGCTGCGAATTACCAGGCAATAAAATATACATCTGTATTCCTTGCCATGCAAAAATAAAGAGCTTAAGCTGAGAAATGGGACAGAGATGGGGATAAAAACTAAAGTGGGAAGTTGGGAAATGTGCAAATGAGAAAGTCGTGAAAACTGCGGTAAGAAAGTGTCCCCGTCTTTAGAGAACTGCCTAGTTCACATTTAAGTACAACTCGAAGCGGCCCCCTGGTAAATATTTGAGTAGAGTTTAAAGTCTAGTGAAGGAAACAAAGCCAAGAGGTTAGACCTCAAAAAAGGACAAGCCCCTGACAAAGAAACATGTTGCTATATTACCGTATTTCCCGGACTATAAGTCACTATGAATTAATATGTTACGTTAACATACCAGACACCTATTCAGCCTGTTGTTCTCTATTCTATTGTTATTATTATAACTTGACTTTCAAGATGAAATGTCTGTTTTTGGTCTTGGATGTTGCAAACTTATAGTCTTATAGTCCTTATAGTCCAGTGCGACTTATATATTTTTCTTCTTCAATTTGCATTTTCTGGCTGGTGCGACTTATACTCCGGAAAATACGGTACACAACATAGCATTTCGTCTTACTTTATAAAGAAAGTGATTGGTTTTAGATGTACAATTCGCTGATTGTGTTGATTATTACATACTTAAATAAATTAGTATACTTATTCTGTTTTCTTTAGTGTGTAACTTAAGTTCTACTGTGTATATGATCTCCATATTGCCCACCTCTACTTGGTTTGTTGTAATCTGACAGTTTCAATGTGAAAATGTCCTGTTTTAAAATGGTTCACGTTGCCATATTTTTCAATGAAAACACACAACATATTTAGACGCTAATAGGGTGCTTACACGTGACGTCACCTATCCAAAGTTGGCCCTGACGGAGACACTCGCCTCAAAACAGACAAGCTGCCGCGTAGTTTGAAACAGCAAAACTGTGAACTATCGCTGTGTTCTCGGTGTCACTATAGATCAGACAGAGATTTTGGATTGCAAGCCTCAATCCGAAATTGAATAGGAAAAATCTGGATAACATCTGAATTTGCTCGGCTCATTTTGTTGCTGGTACGCATTCTGATATTTGGATATCGGTATTTGCTTTTCTGTTTCAAGTTTCTTCTATATCAGACAATAAGGTAAGGGATGTGTTGTTCAATTACCTTAACATGTTTCGAAAGCCGTACTGCTTCCTTCTTCAGAAGTGTTATTTGCTTTTATTCGACTGTTAGCAATTATTTGTAGTAACAAATATTGGTAAAAATCCACATTTTTCTTTGCTATTTCATGCCTGTGTATAACAAGGGCAGGGCTATAACTTTATAACTTAACTTAACTTGTTTAGTGTAAAGAGAATTGTGTCAAATATCGATTGGACTAACTTACCGGAGGCAAGATATCAATTCACCACTGAACAAGCTGGGAATCCATGTCGTATGGATGTTCTCTGCCGATTAACTTGAGTTTGCTCATGTAACGATCTTTTTTGTTGGCAGCTGGTCTTTCTCTATGTACAGTGCATTCCAGAAGTATTCAACCCCTTCACTTTTTCCACATTTTGTTATGTTACAGTCTTATTCCAAAATGTATTAAGATTGTTTTTCTTATCAATCTGTGAAGACTGTGAAGTGAAAAAAGTTTTTTAGATTTTTTTCCATTTTATTAAAAATAAGAAAACAGAAATATCACATGTACATAAGTATTCACAGCCTTTACTCTGACACTTAATACTGAGCTCATGATTCATCCTGTTTCCACTGATCGTCATTGAGATGTTTCAACAACTTGACTGGAGTCCAGCTGTGGTCAATTCAACTGATTGCGTTTGATTTTGGAAAGGCACACACCTGTGTATAAGGTCCCACAGCTGACTGTGATGTCAGAGCACAAACCAAGCCACGAAGTCAAAGGAACAGTCTGTAGACCTCCGAGACAGGATTGTATCAAGGCACAGATCAGGGGAAGGGTACAGAAAAACTGTTGCAGCATTGAAGGTCCTGAAGAGCACTGTGGCCTCCATTATACGTAAATGGAAGAAGTTCAGAACCACCAGGACTCTTCCTAGGCTGTCCAAACTGAGCAATAGGGGCAGAGGGCTTTGGTCAGGGAGGTGACCAAGAACCCAATGGTCACTCTGACTGAGCTCCAGTGTTACTCTGAGGAAATGGGAAAACCTTACAGAAGGACAACCATCTCTGCAGCACTTCTCCATAATTGTATACCGCGTCTCGTTAAGTGGAGTGAGCTACAGTATATCTCCGTCACGGCGGCGCATCCGGGCCTTTGCCAGATTTAATAATAATAATAATGCATCGGTTTTATATAGCGCTTTTTTGGACACTCAAAGACGCTTCACATGGCATTATTCTTTCACTCCAGACTTGGTGGTGATAAGCTACTATTGTAGCCACAGCTGCCCAGGGGTAGACTGACAGAAGCGAGGCTGCCAATTTGCGCCATCGGCCCTTCCGACCACCACCACACATTCACTCTCTCACTACATTCATACGGGCTGTGGGTGAAGTGTCTTGCCCAAGGACACAGCGACAGTCTGCAGCTGCAGGAGCCGGGATTCGAACCCCCGACCTCTCGATCATGAGACGACCCGCTCTACCATCTGCGCCACTGTCACCCCAGATTTATGACGTTGGTGAAACCGCCCTATTGTACAGTACATATTTGTATGATGTCAATACATTCTCCTTGAAATCACATGCGCTCGCTCAGTTTGGTGCAGCATGAAAGCCTCATTTATATCACTCAAACTATATTTCTTTGTGTAAAACCCTGAATTGAAAAGTCTCTTCAAAAACACGTCCCTATTTTGTATTATGCTTCGTAGCAAACAAGGTCACAGTTCATCTTCCATTCTAAACTTGCCTTTATGCACTCCTTAGAAATCTTCTCTTTTGTTATTGCTATTCGATGCAGCAGCAGTTAGTTATTCATTTAAGGTGATACAGTCTTGGAGAGATGTGGTCAGTGCAAATCAATAAAAGATGAATTGAAAGTTCCTATTGATTAATGCTGTGGAGACGTGCTTTATGGCAACTTAAGCCTCCGAACATGAGCCAGAGATGAAAACGCCAATCATCGCTAGAGCAACCTTTTACAATGAAATCTGTGTTGAGTTCTAAAGAAAACCACATGAGATGAACGTTCTTTGTACAGAAGTAGATGATGCTGTGTCAAAAGCTACGGCTAACGGACTTGGATGAGGTGCTCCCAGCCAGTCGATCTACAGTATATGTTGCTACTACCATTGTATCTGCATTCCTAATGTAGCTCAGTGATCCCTTAGACATATGGTGGTACCCATGGGGGAATTCCAAGCACAGCCTCTGCTTCCCCGTGTTAAAAGAAGCAAGAGGACTCTGTGCTTAGACTGTAACCTCCGTGACATAGCCCCGGATAAGCGGGGGGAAAAATTTTTTAGGAACCTGAGGAGCATCTTGGTGTGAGATGAGTGCTAAACAATGGCATGCTGGGTAATTGGGAGAGTTGAGATGTTTCCTGGTGCACTGTTGGGCTCATAAGTTTACGTACCCTCATGGAATATGAATGATAACACAAACTTTTATTCAATCATGGTTAGTGGTAGAGATGCACCCATCCAGCTTTTTTGCTTCCAATACCAACACCGATGCCAACTGATACCAGGAGAATGTTTTTTTAAAGTAGGTCTGTAGATGGCATATTTGTTGTTTATGTAAACTGTTTTGTAGTGAGTGAAAAACTGATAAAATAATCTGATAATTAATGCATTCATTTACAAAAATGTTTAACCAGTAATTCTGTGGCAGTACTTCTCAAACTAAATTACAAACACATCATTGGACAATATTTTTGCACGACTTTGTGACTCAGTCATAGCTTCTGTCCCAGCCTTGATTGGTTGAAGTTAGCATTAGCATATGGCTGCTAACTACAGTATTTTGCGCAGCGATCAAAAGTACTACTGCAAAGAGTAAAACTAATGAAATGACTGCATTCTACAGGTTCAGAGCCTACAGCATGTCCATATTCACTTTAAAATTAAGTTCAGTATCGGATATTTGGAATCAATACCCGATATTGTAATTCATGTATTGTCAAAGGACTGAGTTTACTCTTTTCAAATCAAAATGACAACAGAAACTACTCAGATGACATCAAAAGTTTACATGAAGTGGTCAGGATTGCAAAGAAAATCCCACAAATAACTTCAGCTGAAATACAGGACTGTTTGTTTCAAGATGCACAATATGGAAACTTTTGATCAGGGACGTTTGGGTAGTTTCTGTTGTCAGAATAATTTTAAAAGATTGGATTTGACAACACATGGCTTCACAAAACCACTACCCACGAGTGAAAAAAACTGTTTTCGTGTTCATCATTCATATTCTATGACAAATGACCAAAAAACAATCACAGGGTATATGAGCACAGCGGTATTCTGTATATACTGCATATACTGTAGATTAATAACAGATTCTCAGAGGCAGGGTAGAAACATACATTAATTTTACATTAGGTGGCTACAGTCGATCCCTCCAACTTTGGGACAACAATAGCATTCAATATGGGAAACGCGCTAATCAACTTAGAGCCACCAACTCACAGTGTTTTCCCTCAATATTCCCACAGAACCTTTTACTACTCACATATCTAGTACCCGGCCTCCTTAAACACAGCTGTGGCAAATACTTTTTTGTGTAGGAAAGCGTTTCTATGACGATGAGGTGTTTAGCACAGACAGGTGCATATGTAGCTCACACAGCACCATCAATACTTGTGCAGACGTGGATAATGAAGCTGCTATTTTTAGCGTGTTGATTTTACAGGAGCACATTTTGACTCTTGTCGAAACTGTTAAATAATTGGAGAAAAGAAAACTCATTATTATTTACTATAGCGTGTGTAATAGACAATTCTTCAGCTTCCTGGTCTGTGCTAATACGTGAAACACATGCAATACTGCACATTTGCTTTTGAATGATGTGTATGTTTCATGCTGCACAGCTTTACAGTCATGTATGAAACAAATCTTAAAATAATAGACCTGGCATGTGAGGCTATTTTGTAGCAGCTACGCACAAAGACCGCCTTAGTGTCATGAATTTAAGCCAAGCCACTACAGATGAATAGAGAAATAATTTTAATTGATATTAATTTCTAACTTTTGCTGTATATTATTGACATAAATGTGGGAAAAAAAATGTATTGCAAGTTTTCTGTCATTTTATGTTTTCATATGAAAATGAGGCATTTCATGTGTAAAAATGACCAAAATTGCCTTTTGAGCGACAAAATCTAAATAATGGATAAAGCCAGATTAAAATGTATGGTTTTATTTTGTTGATATATTAGTTACAAAGATTTGTTCAGAGGGGATTTTGGATATCTTTTTTAGTTTTTTTTTTTATAAACTAATTTTTAAAAGTAACATTTTTGGGATTCAAAACTCAAATCAGACTAGAAATTAAATATTAAATCAAATATAAATCCCTCTAAACAAATCTTCAGAATATTAGTACAAGACTGGAAAGTTTGGAGTCAGTTGATGCTACTGAAGGGAAGATGCAAGAGTAAAGTATAAACATGCTTCATTGGAATTAGAAGTCTAGTAGCGTCTGCGCATGTGCGAGATGTTGCCCATGTATTTTCTTCACTAGCTTGTCCCAGAGAGGATATTACCATATATGACGTACAGCGTCTTGTTGCGGACTTTACGCACTCCATGTGGATACCAAATATGTCAATATTTATGTATCCACCCGCGGGTGAGAGGAGCGAGAAAGAGAGAGGAAAAAAGTGCAGCTGGAGTCATCTCCTGGTTCGCGGCTCGGCAAAACTTCATAATACAACCATTGCAAAGGGTGAGTCTTCGTAGTTTTTCTGGCACCTACGATGTTAAACGATGACACAGAAATCTCAAAATTGCCGGCCGCATGAAAAATCAATGGTTTCTGTGTCTCGCCTTAAAGGAATAGTTCAGCACTTTTACATGCATACATATGTTCTAACCTGGGCTTAGATGAGGCGATGCGTGGCTGGCTGGTCTTTGTGCGTGCCTTCAGTCCCGTAAGACGACCAAAGGCGTTGTTAGCATTTTGCCTCTACAGTATAGTCCCATGGCACCAAATTTCGGAGAAGTTAGAAGCCACAAATCTCTTCCAAGTTTCCCCTATTTAAATAGGGTTATGTCAGTAGTTACACGCATAGGCGCCGATTTATGTTTTCTCCCGTGGTGCCCAGTCAGACCCTGAAAAAAAAATTGGCTGGGCCGCGGGTCGAACCCGTCACCTCGTGCTTACAGGTATGTTGTTCTAGCCCGCTGAGCTAAGCGAGGATGTGTATTCAGACAGCGGCTGTGTGGGAATTTATCTAATACTTGTGACCCCTCCCCCGCGAGTGTGCGCAAACAATAAAAAAAGACTGATACAGGCTAAATTTACTGAATTATTTCGGCGCCTATGCTACTTTCAGGACAAATTCACCTGGGTGCTCAAAGATTTGGCTGGGTGCTCGAGCCCCGCAGCACCCACGGGATCGGCGCCTATGGTTACACGTTCAAAGTATAGTTACACAAAATTAAAACTGTCAATTTTCTAAGCGGAAAAAAGGGGCACTATAGTTTAAGGAGTGCTTCGGCCTCCGCCGCAGTAAGCTTCCCCCCAAGAGATCCCTCCTTCCACTCACTTCCGGCAACAGAACAGCGACGTACTACGCGCAAACTGCACGGAATCATTTGCAATGGCGGACTTTGTAGATGATGGAGACTGGTTTGTAGCAGACCCAGAGCCAACTTAGAAGAGATTTGTGGCTTCTAACTTCTCCAAAATTTGGCGCCATGGGACTATACCGTAGAGGCAAAATGTTAACAACGTCTTTGGTCGTCTTACGGGAATGAAAGCACGCACAAAGACAGACAGCCACGCATGGCCTCATCTAAGCCCAGGTTAGAACATATGTATGCATGTAAAAACTATTTCTTTAAGTAAAAGAAAAAAATAATATATTTTCCATCTAAATGAGTAAGTTTAATACAGTAAATAAGTAAGCACTCATGCAAAGAACTATGTATACAATAATTGTCAATGTTCTTGGTTTCTAACAACTGTGTGATGTGAGTATACTGTGACCAATGTTGTAATGTGACGTCTCTGGAAATAATGTTTTAAGAAAGAACATAATTGCCCTGATACTAATTTAATTGGACAGCTTATTACCCAGAACTAGGTTTGCAAACGCTTCGCTAACTCAATTTCCCGGAAAGCTTGAAAATCCAGAGCGACAATACTACACTGCAATTACGAGCAAAGTCGATGATGTAAAGGGTTAAGATGCTTGAAATGCAGCCGATAGCCCTGTTGAGCATCAAACCTGACCTTTAAGTCAATAGTGGTAATTATCTGACAGCTTGCTGCCGCTCCAATGGTTTATATTAGAGAGCAAATACTTTTATTTAGCGCTAATAAATGCATCAAAGCACACTTTATGAGCCTGGGTGTCGCCACATTCATGTTTTCATTTTGTAATAATGACTCCATAATTGTTTCATGTTGAATTATGACATGCTTAAATTAGATCTCAGCGAACAGTGGGATCTAATTTAGAATGTAAATGTGAGTATGACTGCTAGTGCATTAAATAGGACAAATCCCGCTAGATCAATTAACATCTCTTGTCGACTATGACTATGAAGTTAGCAAGAGGTCCTGTGTGTCCGCATGACCTCAACAGGAAATGAAGGGGCCCCGGCAAGATGTTGATGTTTATACCGAACAGAGTAGAGCTTTAAACCTTTGAAAATAATGTTACTGAAAATGATTATAAATTATGTAACTACAGGTCTAAAGCCGTCAAACTTTCCAGTCGTGTACTTAACAATATTTAGAAGGTTTCAGGGGCGACAGTAGTACAGCGAGTCGTTAGCGGTTTGATTCCCGCAGGTGCACACTGTTGTAGTGTCTTTGGGCAAGACACTTCACCCACCTCACCTCCAGTGCCTGCGTACACTACTGTATTAATGAGTGTGAATGGGTGAATGGTTCCTTGATGTAAAGCGCTTTGAGCCTAAAGCAGGTAGACAAGCACTATAAAAATGTGACCATTCTTCAGAAAGATTTTGCAATATTTAATTCCTAGTTTGATTTATTGAGAACACTAAAAACTATTTTATTCAAAACAACAAAATATCCGAATTTCCCTTCAGAACAAATCTTTGTAACCAACATACCAACAAAATAAAACCATGAATGTAAACCTGGGGCTGTCCATTATTTAAATTTCATTGTCAAAAATATTGGCATTTTTTGCACATAAAATGCCTTCTTCAGTGATGCCAGTAACTTTACAGTTACTAGTTACTCTATTATGACCCCCGTTTTGAGTAAGGAGTAATCTAACGCATTACTATTTCCAAACCAGTAATCAGATTAAAGTTACTGTAAACCAGGGGTCGGGAACCTTTTTAGCTAAAAGAGCCAAGAACAAAAGTCACAATAATTAACACTTAACACTCTCACATTTCTGTGAGAGCCATACAATATTTTTTTTACTCTGAATATAACTAAATGTGTGGATTTTTAAACAAGACAGTTATAAGTCCCAGAATGTATATATATATATTTTTTTGCAGCGTTATTATACTGGAGTTATCCAATACATAATATAGTTCTTACTGGGGGTGTAACCATTTAGTTATGAAATAATAAATATGTATTATTATATGATCTGTTTTTTTAAGGATACAATTGGTAATTACTTTCCAATTTTCCAAAAATGCTTAATGATAAAATATGCCCGTGTCACAATACTAAACAAAATACATGAAAAATGCATGTGACCCAAAGTGAACAGCGCACTTGTTAAGTTTTACTTTCACTGCCACAGAGCAGCCGTTGGTATTTGGACTGTTCCTGGACAACTTTATGTTGAAAAAAAAAGATTTTTACCATGATAGGATTTTGCACGCCTGGAGAAGAATGGTTATGACCGATATTGGATTTTCATGCATTTGGACCATAATACCCACTGCTCTGGATCTACAGCTGGATTGTTAGCTTTCAGGAGATTTATCTGAGAGCCAGATCAAAAGAGCCACATCTGGCTCCCGAGCCATAGGTTCCCTACCCCTGCTGTAAACGAAGTCACTGAGTTACTATTTTGTCATTTTCGTTAGTAAAAATATATATTTGCTTTATTCTTGCATCTCGGGGAGTGATGTAACGTCTGTGACACGTCACGTTTTCAGCTGAGGACGACTCACCAACAACTGTTGATGTTACTGTTAAAATGCACTTTCAACAAAGACTAATATAGTAACTCATAAAGTAACTTGTAATCTAACTAAGTTACTTTTTAAAGGAGTAATCAGATTAATTATTTCAACACTTATGCTTATCTTTATATGAAAACATAAAATGCAGCAAAAACAGCAAAAGTTTGAAATTAATATCACTCAAATGTTTTCTCTATTCACCTGCAGTGTGTTTCCTTAAATTGTACTTCTTTTGGGCAGACATAAACCATGACACTTCTACGGAAGAGGGTTAGGACCAAGGACAACGTAATGAAAAATTGTGACAAAAGTGTTTTTTTGTTATGTTCTGAAAAAGAAAGAATTGGCCCACAGGACATAGCTCACAGTTCTCAGGCTTTACTCTTTCCCACCATTCTGACTATGACTGTATTTCATGTTTGTTTAGCACCCTGGTCATAAGTATAACAACATGGTACAACACAGCCCATAGCATGTGGCATGTGATTATCACCATTATAAGCAGCAAACTCACAAGCTAACAGATCTGCTCAAACAGGACTGTCATGGTCAGACACTTCCCACACCTCACAGATGACATCCGTTCTTTTGGCTCCCGCTGAACCACAGGGCCCCTGCGCCTCCTAATGAGGGACTAGAATAGGTGTGACAAATGTCATCTATCCCTGGACCAGCTCTACTCCTGCCCAGAGGAGAGGGGTAGGGTGCATCTTCAGACCGGAGCACGCTGCAGATTCATGACCGCAGATGTGGATACCCTGGTTTTCGAGACAGTCTGAATGGACATTTAGTAAAAACACAGCAGGAAAGATTTTACAGAGGGCTTGACCTTGAAGGCTGTTGCATTTATTCCCTCAACCATAGCCCCAGAGGCATGTTGTATCTGGGACTTGAGGACACTTTACTTGAGTAATATTCATTTGAAGAAACAGACTCTCACTTTAGTAAAAGTTTGGTTGCTCTTTCCACTTAGAGAAAATCGTTAAGTGAAAATGTGAGTTGACTGAGTTGAGGACGTTTCATTTCTATCTACTGTCACTGTTCACTGTTGCAGTCAGAAAGTGTGACAAGTAAACACAAGTCTGGCCTTCCTGAAGACTCAGGTCCCTCCTAGGTGGAGGGGACAGGACTGCCAATATCCCACCTACTCCCGCTTAGTACACGTGTAACTAGAATGTCATTATGTTCCTCCAAACTATTAGTACACATTATTCCATTGTGCATGAGATTGTGACATAGGGCATTGTACTACAGTAGTACAATACAATAGTGGTATACATATTCTTCAGTCTTTCGTAATAGTGGAAGACTGAAGAATTTTTGCTTACAATATTGGTATAGTACAACGTATTAGTTAACCTATTAGTGTACCAAACATTTTGAAAAAAGGAAGTAGACCTTAAAGGTGCACTGCGGAACAGTTTAGATCAGGGGTAGGTAACGTCAGGCCCTCCAGCATACCCTCCAGCCCCAAGATGATTTTGAGAAATATAAGACTAAAGATGTAAACACTGATTAAAGTACTTCAAAAATACTGAAATATTATTAATTTATTAAAAAAATGTCTTGGGGGAAGACCACCTGACCCCTTTTATGTCTATATGATGTATGAAACAAGTAATAGTAGAAAGTGATCCTTCATGTTTTGATCCACCATGGGCAGGTTCGGCCCTCAATCTATTGACTATAGGAAAAAAATAGGCCCGCCTCCAAGCAACCTTGCCTACCCCTGGTTTAGATGATACTGTTGCTGACAAATCTAAACATATTTTTTGCAGTGAGGAAAAAAAGAATGGATTTGGATGAGGGCGACAGTGGCGCAGATGTTAGAGCGGGTTGTCTCATGATCAGAAGGTCGGGGGTTCGAATCCTGGCTCCTGCAGGTGCAGACTGTCGTGTCCTTGGGCAAGACACTTCACCCAATGCCTATGTGTGAGTGGTTGGTGGTGGTCAGAGGGACCGTTGGCGCAGATGTGAGCAGCCTCGCTTCTGTCAGTCTGCCCCAGGGGAAACTGTGGCTACAAATGTAGCTTACCACCATCAGCATGGAGTGAATGTACCCCCCCCTCCCTCTCATGTGTGAAGCGCTTAGGGTGTGACTGTGTCATATGAAAAGCGCTATACAAATAAGATTCCCTTTCCCTTTAACCTGTTTGAATCTCATCTTTGGCTGCCTTTATTCAACATATCCATGGAGACGAGTTGGAGATGATCCCAATCCCAGGGAAGTTACAAGTCAGGTATTAGAAGAGGAAATGTGTCCTTGCTGACAGCAAGGACACATTTCTTTGTTCATTTTGAGGTATTTTTCAACTATAAACATACAAAATGTATATGTATTTTCCATCTATTTATTGGGTGAGATGTTACATGGTATGGCTTTAAATTAGTCCCATCATTACAGTGAGTACACTTTTAAAATTAATAAACTGTTGAAAAGGCGCTTTCTGGAAAGTGAGGGTCGCGGATCCGTGGTCCTACATCCGCAGCTGTCTTGCATTTGCAGCAGCTCCGGTCTGCATCAGCGCGAGCGTGGAGCTGGTGGCCCAGGTTGGAGAGGACATGACGGTACATGACACAGACACCATGCACTCTGCAGGACGCGGCCTGTCAGAGAACGTTGTAACACTAAGCACCTCTCAGCCTCAAATAGAGCTGCAAGGTTAAGCAGCACAGAGAGTTCAGACCGCAGCGTGTGTTAATAAAACACATCCTGAGAATGAGGTCGCAGCACTTTTGTTTCCTCATGTTTTTTAGAGCAATGTGCTACATTACAAAGTGGCAAACATGTATTTTTTAAACAGAAAAGTTCCCACAAAAGTTTTAGAAATGGAATTGCTTGTTCAGTTGATGGACTCCGAGGTCTCACCAAGTACGTTCTGTCCTGCTGCCAATTTCCATAATAATCCATACAGCAGAACAGCAAGGTTAACTTCTGCATATATTAGTCATATGAAATCAAAATTTGGTACACAAAAGTAGAACAACGCTGTTTACCAGATGGTAAGATATTCAAAGTGGAGGTATGCTTTTCTTCTGGTATTTATACACACGTTACACACATTTTATTGGTTGGAAAATTCTATGTTGATCATAAAGTGGCTTATTCAAAGTATCCTTAGCGTTCCATTCGATGCAGGCAAAGTCCTCCCTGTCCCTATAAGACCCACCTCCCGTCGCTCTCCATCTAAAGAAACCCTGCTGCCTTTCAAGTATTGTCATTATACAAGGGGCTATGGAATGTTCGAGCTGAGCTGTACTATGCATCAAGAACCTGCGCTATTCACCTTATTTAGGAACTTGGGGGGCGCCATCTTGTCCTTATGGTCAAACTGCAGGTCTGACTGGAACTGATATTGGCTTCTGTTATTGGTGCAACATGTAACATTTACAACAAACTGCTGTGAAAACATATCCATCAGCTTTGGTGCTTTAAGCTGAGGACGCACTACACAATCTTTTCAGTCTTAATAAGAGATTTGGTAAAGGGGGGGGGTCCACACTAGACGACTGAATTTAGCGCGATTACAGAACAACTGGGGGTTCACACATCACAAGTGAGAATTGTGAGACAGTCCACTCCACACTACACGAGTCTGGATTGTTCCAGAGTGTCATGTGATCACTTCCTGTTCTACCCCGGTTGCTCAACACGGCTCATGGCGCACAGATACAATTACAGTATTTCAGAGCTTGTTTATAGCTCTCACAAATGGAAATTAAAAATAGGTGAAAAAGAGGGACGTTTTGCCAGTGGATTTAATAAGGAGCTGGTCCGACATCAGCCCCGAGACAGCGGAGAGGAGCTACAGCTGAAACCGCGAGTGCTTCTAAAGTTTGTTTGAGTGAAAAGTGGTTATTGCAGCCTTTTTGGTGATCAAAATCTGTTCGATGTGATCTGTGTGAGGCTGTGGCCACTGTTTGGTGGTTTGTGCCACTTTTATGACAGAGAAATGAAAAGGCAGATGGACTCTGCTAATACTCTGTGTTTAATACCCTCTGCTCTTTCCCGTGTTTCATGTGCGGTTCGGTGAAATAGCCCGCGCCTCTCCTGTGTGTCCAAAATCCCCTTCTCCCCCAATCTCCCCTTTAAAACCTAAAAGAGTCATATCTATGTGATTGTTTGCTGCAACAAGCTACGTACGTTCACCCCACTGTTAAACCAGGGAATAATTGGGTTAGACTAAATGACCCACTTAGTCGATCTGGACACGGCAGCGTCACAAAGCCGATCTTTACTTCATTGGAGGGCATATATTGTTGCATGGTCTCATCCAACAGTGTCCCATGTTGCAGATCAATAAGTGTTAGTTGTTACATACATTGTGGATAAATGATCTTTCACAGAATATCAATATCATACTGCATACACTATTGAGGGAAATTAGATCCTGATCTACTGCAGCGTCAAGATTGTTTTAACGACTTTCACAATGCTTAACGTGTTGAAATGGACAAATGAAAGGCACATTTAAAACTATATTAAACAAAGGTGTGGGATTACATATAGAAGTGTGTGTGTCGTGTAGAGTTATTGTATTTCGCTTTTGCGGTGGATAATTACTAAGTATGCAGCCAAAGTATTTGTAGCTAATTTTACAAAGCCATTCCTTTCTTCAACTCGAACAATAGGGATGCACCGATACCGATACCAGCATCGGGTGCACCACCTGCTTGTACTCATTAATGTGGCTCCGATACTAAGGGACCAATACCAATTGACATGCAGGGCATATTATGAGCGCAGCGCAGCTCACAGCAGCATGACAGAGTGCTTAGCACAACACACTGAAGCATTCATAAGAGAGGAACTCCACACAGACCTGACTTTAAAGACTCATTCCCTAAATCAGTTCATGCTGAATTTAACTGGTGCTAAATGTTTACTTCAGTGGTGCGTCTATGTTGACAAAGGCAGCGCTAATGTGGCTATCCAGCTGCTAACTCCTAATTGCGATTCTTAGTGTATTATGCTTAGGGACTAAATGTATCTGTAAAATAAACCCAGTGACTAAAACAGGCTCAGAAAGACCTTTTAAAAGATGTATAGCATGCCCATATTGACCAATGTTTAGCTGCTCCTAGAGCTAAAATATCCAATATGTTAACAAGCAAGCTAGCACAAGCTAAAGAAGAAACAACCATATCGCTAGCTGTAGTGAGGCAACTGCAAAATGAGGTGTAGTTAAAATAATAAGTAACCATCTACATACTATTATATACAAATACAACACAGGCACTGAGTAAATTTTGTATATGAACAGTGTGTACAATGTGGACATAATATTCCCTATATATATATTTTTTTATCTTAAATGAACAAAGTGAGACCCAAAAAACACATCATTACACATGCTTATTACAAATATTATATGTTCAAAGTAATATTATTATAATTGATAAATTACTCCAGTAAATGGAAATGAGAACTAATGACTTTAGCCCAGCTACAAGATGTATGTTTGAAGAAAATGCCTTGTACTCGTATCGGTACTCGGTATCGGCAAGTACTCAAATCAAAGTACTCGTACTCGTATCGGTTTGAGAAAAAGTAGTATCGGTGCATCCCTAGTTGGCAAGTGCTTTCCTTTTAGCGTTGCCAGCAGACAGTACACTATAGATAACATAATGATGGCCTTTTTCTATTAGCAATTCAAATGAGAAACCATATGGCTAACTTTCTGTCTTCATATAACCGCCCACAACCCGCAAACCTCAGCTAACCCACACAACTCAAGCTGAAAATCTAAAGTCTTCCTCATCTCACTGATTAGCCGCGTTACAATTTTCACCACGTCTTGGAAAGCGATTGAGCAAGGGAAAAAGGACTAAAAAGTAGGTCCTCCTTGCACCTGCTATTCTCACTGTGCAGTGTAAGTCTGAAAGTGGAGCAGGAGAGGCTGTGTGCACCGAGATGTGGGCCGCTCACCAGTCTGTACAGCTCTGTCACACTGATCTCATCGGGGTCCACCATGCTGAACTCTCGCCGAGGAACCAGGTCCAGCCCGAGCTGCCTGTAACACAAGACACGTACAAAAAAATCATTTCAGAACATGTCTTAATGGGTTGTGTTCAGGTTATAGAGGTGTGTTTCAGTTGGAGTAGGTGCCAATATACAACTCTAGGGGAGAGAAACTGTTTTTGAAAGAAATTTCCAAAAAGACAAATAATGTACTTTAACCCTCTGAGGACTTGGGGAATTTTTTATTGTTATTTTCGCCTGGTATTTTTTGTTTTATTGCTTCTGAAACACCTCCTAATGGTGCACCATCAAGTGCTTGGACTCTTTATTTTCATAACAAATTGAACTAGTAT
>OMNZ01006045.1:5059-17598 GCA_900303255.1 Lesueurigobius sanzi | reverse complement strand
CTGGAGCAGCAGCAGGCCAAACTGGCCAAGCTGGGCCTGGCCCCTCTCAAGAGCCCCGGGTCCCAGGGCAACGGAGACGAAGGCGACTTCACAGACTCCTCAGATGTTGACGTCGATGTTTCAGACGACTGCATCGACCACTGCTGATCCTCTGACCCCAAAGACTGCGCCCCATGAACTATTTAATTTTAAAATATGTATTTTATTTAATTTGTACTTTAAATGCTCTTGGAAGAGTTCACTTGAAGACTTTTTGTACATTTCAATGAAATATTCAGAAATATATTTTTTATCATAACATCATTACCGTCTCCTTGGTTTGTCCATTTTATGTCATTCACAAAATGAATGTTGATGAATGTGAATGAAAAAAAATGAAATATTGGGTGTGAGATGAAAGAAACCACTATGGTTTTATATACAGTAGCTCTTTTCTGGACGCTTTACATTGCATTGTTTGGGAACAGTTATACACAGGCCTCAAGAGTGAGTCCAATGAGTAAACTAACTAGCAATTATAGCATTATTATTATTTGTACATCCAAATTGCCAATTGTCTAAATAAAGTCAAATATAGTATTAAGAAAGAATCCATCAAGAAATAAATCAGTGATAGCCTCAAAAGTTGGACTGTGGAAGTTGGGTTATTTTGAAGATCACACAGAATAATTAAGTGTGATTAGGTAAAAAAAAAAAAAATACAATAAAAAGGGCATAGAGTTAGCAGAGATATTGCTTGTTCTATGTCACTTGAGTAGTATGTGACACATAGACAGAGCACAGGCCCGAATTTAGAAGTCAATATCACAATGAGCTTTTGCCCAGAAAGTTTAAATTTACTTTATTTACCGAAATGTTTGAAATTGTGTTTGAATTATTCATGGCTCAATCATTCAGTGCACAAAGAGAAAATATAAGAAAACAGTCCATAAATGTGACTTGACACATATGCATCATCTTGCCAAGTCATCAAAATCTAATGTAATCAAATGTCGGAAGCCTTTGGGAAGCAATAGAGAAGGATTGGAAAAGTACTGGTAGTTTCCATGCAACAGGTTGAAGACCACAAATAACATGTCACCACCACCTCTCAAAGATTTCTTTAAACAAAAGAAAAATAATACTGGTAGACTTACCAGACCAGTCACCAGTTCAGGAGAACTTCTAAAAGTCAAAACTGACTTCTAAAAGTCAAAACTACTATTATTGCCTGCAAAAATTTGTCTTCAATGTTGTCATCACATATAAAATGTATAATATACTAGTCACTACTAGTAGACTGTGACTAATGAAAGCATTGTGATGGCCATTATGCTAATATGTACACTACTATACAGTGTAAGTTTACATACCCTTTTAATCTTTTAGCTATTTTTCATAGAACACGAATGATAACACAAACATCTATTCTTCCACTCATGGTTAGTGGTTGTGCGAAGCCATTTATTGTCAAAGAACTGAGTTTACTCTTTTGAAATCATAATGAAACAGAAACTACTCAAATGTCCCTGATCTAACGTTTACATGACCTTCAACAACTGCCAGGAAAATTGTTCAGGAGCAAAGAAAAACTCACTTCAGCTGAAATACAGGACTCTGACAAAAGTGGACTCTCTCAAAAAATGCACAATATGTAAAGTTTTGATCAGGGACATTTGGCTAGTTTCTAGTTGAAAAAGTGTAAACAAACAATAAATGGCTTCACACAGCCACTAACCATGAATGAAATAAAGGGTCATGTGTTATCATTCATATTCTACGAAATGCATAAGTTTACATACCCTGACATTCTGCCAGGGTATGTAAACTTTTGAGCATAGCTGTATGTTTACTCATTGGTGTATTTTATGTATTTATTAACAGGACTATGGATGCAAATGAGCATACTGTATTTACCTTTAAGTCTTTAATTCAATTCAAGTTTATATATGTAGCACGTTTAAAAACAACTACTGTTGAGCAAAGTGCTTTCCAACGATGAAAGTTTACTTTACTGGATGTGTTCATTAATATGCACTGTCCTCTTCAAATAAATAAAAATTGTGTATAAATGTCCCCCAGTGCTCCACAAAAGTCCTATCTGGTAACTCCAGTTCAGAGCCTGTGTCTGCGTCTGAATCAGCTCGGCACAGCCCCGAGTTTAACCCCTGACCTGGCGTTATTAGCCTCTGGGGCATACGAGACGTTTCCTCCGGTTTGAGCTCCTGCACTTCTCGCCTGACGGCTGCCACAACCTGTGACGAAGCGATCCGAGGGAAGCCGTATTCCTGGGATTAGACGAGCCTGTGACCCGGGGTGGCAGTGGTCAGTCTGTCTGGTCATCGTATAATCTGTTTAAACGATCACTACGCCTGTTATCAATGCTTTTATCGGAAGGAGAAGGAGCCAAATGTCCGCTCAGCATCGGCAGGTGTCTTTTCCTCTCCCGATTGCCTCGCGGCGTGTTGCCCCGTCAGGCAGACTGCGCGGATGAAACGCACTGAAGCCGGCGTGGTGAAAGGATTGGGATGTGCCAAATGAGACCATCAGAGCAGCTAATTGGGCTGGTGCACCTCAAAGCTCCTTCCTGCGGCTAACGCTAAACAAAGAGGGCTCCTGGATAATCTCTATATCCTAATGCCACTATATGTGATACATTTAACTAGTCTTTTTCATTGTGTCCTTCTCTTCAGCTTCATCAGAGAGGAAAAGTAACAGCAATTGGTAAAGTAGTCCCTCCGCTAACACCGAAATGCACGGACATATGGGATGAGATTAAAATATCAATAGGGCTGCATAATTAATTGCAAGTGTTCATTTCGTCGACTGAATTAAATGTAGTTTATGAGACTAAAACTATGACTAAAATGCACTGATTTTTGTTGACTAAAAAATGAAAAAGGATTTGAAAATTGGAACTACTGTGCTTTGTTCATGGGAGAAGCTCCATGAAACAGATTATAAACAATAATATAAATACAAAGTTGACTAAATTTGCTTCAGATTTAGTTGAGAAAAACTAAAAATGACTGACTGACTAACTTTTATTCTGCATTTTTGTCAAGACTAAGGCTAAAACTCAATTAAAATGTTGTCAAAATGAATTGTAACTGGATCAAAGTCACACTTTTAATGGTTGCAGTTAGCATATCGCAAAAGGCACCATTTAGTTTAGTTTATTCAACAATGACGTGTGCAAAAACATGAATTAATGATGCTTTGCACCGGATTCTGCAGTTATTTGCAGACAATGTTGCCCTCAAATACCAAAATCTCCTATCTCCAAGTAAAACTGTTTGTATAAAAGCTAAAAGCTCTGATGTTTAGACCTCAACAAACACTAAACACATGGGATTCTTGCAGGTCATATTCCAGTCTTCTCTCAAATGTTTACCCATTGTACTTAAGTGACCTTTATTCCATTATTATGATTAATATTACCTGGTTGCACATTTACCTAACTATCTGCACCCTCCTGTGTGTGTTCTTAACAGCTGCTGTAACAATTTCTCTGTTATGAGATCAATAAACTTTCATCTTATCTTACGTTTCTGGATGCGTTTAAAGAGCATACTATGAACTGAATCTCAATTTTAAAACATGTATTACAACATATATTCAGAAATATTCCAAAAATTGACCAGGCTTAGTATCCAATAATATATGGGCTTTAGGTTGAGTATTGTGCTGTATAGTTTTGCTGTAAAGTTTTTCGATTAGTCGACTAGTTAAACAAGTATTTTACAAGGAGAATAGTTTTATTTTGTATTATTTTCATCAAATTAAGGTTTAAAAGAAGATGACTCAGCATCTTGATTTACTACTTCCTCTGTGAGAAGATACCATTGTTTTTCTCGGACTTCCTCTGCATTAAGTTACTGATTGCATCCAAACATATGCGCACTGTACATGGATGTTTTGAATGTTTTTTTAGTAGCAATGCAATGTTGGGTTCCGCTCATACCACCTGGAGGTGGGATGCTTTCTCATGTGCACTGGATGTTCCTGCACAAATGATACATAAAAGAAGATTAGATGGATTTCGATAATCGTGCTGCCCGGCTTCCAAAGTTTGACCAGGAGCCAAACCCAACACCTATTTGCTCAGTCAGTCAGAAGAGTTTAATATTCTTCCACTATACTGTATATACTATTTTTTTTGTTTATTTGGTTGGGACAGTGCATGTTAATGAATACACATGAGAACCATGCATGTAAACACACCACTCCAGATTGTAGCCATGGGCTAATGTCCATCCATTGTCAATACAGATATTTCCTAAAAATGGTAAATCCATATGATCAAAAAAATAACCCGGCAGAAGGTATCAGTTCCCCAAAAATGCACCTAAAGCAGAGTGGAGGACCACGTAAGACAGTTGTGCCCGAGGAAAGCTCTTGCTGAGTTGGTTTCTTTTTAAAATCCCTGCTTAAAACAAACCTTTGTTGAGGCTCAGAGCATAATCCACCAAAGCAAAACGCTTCAGCATGAAGAGCAGCTCACAGTGAAGCTATGTCGCTCGGCCCAAAGCCTCTCGTGAAACAAGTCAATCTGATTATGACATATCAAAGCTCCGCAAGAGGCTGTACTGGAACCACCACACACCACTGAATACAAGTAATGCTGGACGCTGAGCAACAAAAGCCAGCACCAGCCAGATGGAATTTTGGTCTATAAGGGCAAAAGACTGAACTGTATGACAAGATCTGAAAATCATTGTGTATAAGATATGCAAAATTATAATATCCTGTGTATCGTCAACGAATCCAACAAAAATACAGCTGGTGAGACGCAACAAGAAAAACATTCTCATTTTTAGCTCATTCACTTAAACTTGTAAAACTAAAGCTTGATTATTGTACTCACCTGGTAACACATACATCAGGTTGCTTCGGTCTAATTTTCTCCCATCAAACGGCTTTCTTGTGTCTGTGATGTGTCTGAAATAACAAATAAACCAAAGCTGAGTTAGTGAACATGTTACTCATTGTTATTACACTGAATATATCAACGTGCAGAAGCAGAGGGGTCTGGTTATATTTTTAGTTTAATTATCTCATTGTCTCAAGTTTGCAACTTTAGCGTACACTACACATCTCCTAATAATATCATCAACTACAATATGAAGTGTGGTATATCTACCTTCAGGCTGCTCATAATTGTACCAGTTCGGGCTGTCATTTAATATATCAGGATACATAATTATTGATTCTTTAAATCAATAATTTAAAATGTACTAATGAGTTGCGACAGTATCAGACAGTCTCATGGAGTATCGTCCATATTTGCACGTCACCACCCCCCGCCCGCTGACTAGAGTTTGTCTAAACCCCCTCCTTCTCTCCACGTAATCCCATTGAGGGACAGAGAGGAGCAGTGAGAGCGTCCCAGGAGGAGGGGGTCACTGGCTTCTCGTCCCAATTAGCACAGAGGCAGCTGAACGGCTGGAGACAGGACAGTCCCGGCTGAGTTTGTTAAGGCGCTCTCCAGGAGTAAAGGAAGCAGCTTAAGTCTGGGTTACATCTTCATCTATAGCTTCAGGCCCGAAAAAAGCTCGGGAAAAAACGCTATTGCACATTATGGTGGATATAGTTTAAGATGCTCTCCTATTTCCAAAATACCAGCACCTGTCCCCTATCATGTCATACTCAGCGCTAGTGCAGGCCTTTAGTACTTATTTCTCAATGACTGAATGTTCTTAGCTTTCAAGTGAGGAATGGCATGTTCATATAGTGATACTTGTGCTTGTGTCCTCATTAGGGAAACCCAAGTTCAGTTGGTTGCAGTAGCTTTTTTAAACCTGCGCATTAGAACCCCAAGGAGAACAAAACTAATCTGTAGACTTTCGATGATGGATGTGGACATATGTTGAAGACACTGAAGTCTTTGTCATGTGCCTGTTGTCTTTTTAATCCTGAGTAGAAACAGTAGTGACTAGCTTCATCATTTGCCTGAAGAGAGTTACAAAAAAGTGTGAAATTCAATCCAGATCAACAGGTTCTTCGCTGTGCTGCTCCTGGTGTTATCCTAGAATTAGTTACACAACAATGTTGAAGCCCTAAAGAACTTCATGGGGTTGAACATTAAAAACATGACAATCAAATGGCATTTCAATTGTGATGTGGTCGAGTGTTGGTCAATAATATTTTAATATAAATTGTCTGCAATCATTTGAATCCTCCCCCCATCAAACTTAGCCCAGTAGTGGTCTTGAAGCTACACTGCAGTGGGACACTTTTTTATAAAAGAGCCTATGGTTCTACAGGCTGTAGCCGCGTATTGTGGCCGTGAAGGTGTGAAAGTTCTCATCACGAGCACCAATAACCTGCAGTGGTCGAATGGGAGGGTGCGTTCACCGAACAGCTTTTATTGCGCTGTATTTGTAGAGGCAAAGGCCCATACTCCATCTAATAGTCATTAGCTTTCATTACCACGTTTGAAGTAGGGGCCACTCTTTGTCCTACTTCTGAATGGGCCGCATTGGAGGCACAAAAGCGTCTGACACGGGCCCTGCACGGCCTGAACCCTCATCCTGGTGTTTGGACAGATCTCCTAAAAAGAAAAGAAAGGTACAAGAGTAAAGTGCCCCTGGGTTTACAAAAAAACGGAAATAACACTTCCGGTTCGCACACAGGTGCAAAATAGACCAATCGCTGTGGGCTATGCTTGTTCTGTTTTCTACTGACACAGGAGCGGCTCATACAAAAAGGATTCACGGTAAAAAGAAACAAAAAATTATTAGCTCCAGCATGTGCAATTAAACTAGCCCAAATAGTTGCCTATCATGGCCATATATTAAGCTATTTATGACATGATTATGATTATTATGTGCTATTAGAGCTAGTTTGACTGGGATAACCGATTGATTATTGAAGCTCATTAGCATGTGCTCAGATTGGGCGGTGATGATGGAGAGTGTTTGTTTACGCATGACGCACAGGCGCGCTGGAGGAGCGGGAATCTGTGCAGGTGGTAAAATGACACCACTTGTCACGCAGGTGGCACAAACGCACAGACGTGCTACTTTTCCCATCTCGTTATAATGGGGTGAAATTTTCGAAGTATTTAAGTGGAACAGATTAGTTGAGCACACAACGCTAATGTGAAACAAAATGACCAATTAGTTTATTAACGAACGTTGTAGGTGCGAAGGAGCCCGGCCTTTTTTTTTTTTTACCCCCAACAGTAGAGTCGCTTAGGCTATTTCAGGCGTGAACAATATGCAATGCATAGATGAAACCTGCACGAAAGCTATTTTTTGTTAATGTTTGCGGCTCTAAAAATGAAAAAAAATAAATATATAGGCTACCAATACCATATAGCTAAGACATGTGTCACAGGTTTATTTATGGAGATGCCAAAAGTTGCCACCAGAGCGCAGCATTGCTCAATAAGTAGCCTAGGGTGCACGTAATTTACTATTTACCTGAATATAGCGTATCTATGGCTACCACACATGAAAAAAATTATGCGTAACAAAAATATAATAAAATAAAATCCCCTCCAACATAGCCTACTTCAAATGAGTGAAGTAGGCTATGTTGCTTTTTCTTGAAGATGGATCACAGTTAGCCTTGAATATAATCAATTAATGGAATAACAAGGCAAGGCTATTTGTTCAGGGCTTAAAAAGTTTTAATATTCTTCACAATTATTGTGAGAGGGCTGTAGAGCAATCAGACACATAAATTACCCTACATTGAAACAACAACATGAAAGGGAGTATCGATACATATCAGAAGGAAACACATCGGCCTGACCTTTTCCCATGTAGCCACAAGAGGGCACCATTTATTTGGAAGTGATCATTTAAACACAATTATTAGACCACGTTTTATCAGTCTAAAGGTGCAATCATTTAAGGATGCTGCAACTTCATACAGCCTTTAAAGGTTTATACCTTGTGGGAAAGTCAACACTGATACACTAAATGCAGCGCTTGTTAATTCATCACCCTATTAATTGTTGCTACTTTCACAAGATACACATGCAGGAGAGTGATTGAAAGACTTTCAAGCCTGTGCTCAAACTAAATTAAATATTGGCTAGTTGAGTAGAAAGTTGCTAAAATAGAAAAAAACACACTGACTGAAAAGGTATCCATTATAAATAGCCCAATGGATCCGTATTTCGCTTGGTTATTGTTGATGCAAATGATTTGCAGGAGAGAGAAACATTTCTCAGTACGTCAGACCGCTTGTCCATTGTATAATCTTAAGATAACACACTGAATCACGCACATGTTTAAACCATCTTTGTACATGCCAATCGCTGACATTAAGGAGACAGTGTGCGCCATTAAGCTTGTAGCCCCACAGAAAGTTGAAGTGGAACTGTGTTGGACACAGGAAGAAAAAAAAAACAATGCCTCGCTTTGTTGTTGTTCATGCTGTGCTATTTGTGCATCCATTAACCAGCACAGATCGGGGTCAGTGCGTAAGGCGCACGGGTTTCATCATTAAACAAACCTTGTTGGCCTTCCCTTAGGTCCCCACTACCACGTAGCGCGGCTCATACATAAAAACCATTAAACGCAGCGATGGACATTCAATTTGACCACGCAGCTTTCACTCCACTAAAGGTCGAGTCCAAATGTCTTGTTCCTTATCTCTAATTACGGCAAACATTTCAATTAAACAAAACCTATGTGAATCAAAAGTTACTGCGCAAACGGAATATTGAGTTTTGGTAATAGTTTCAACACAGTTATCAGCGATTTAATTAAACTGAATTTAACCATTTGTATGCGTTATGAATTAAAGAAACAAAATACGTGTCAATTCCTCTTTCTAGATTGTTTGAGACGCTGTTTCAAAGAAATGTGTGTCTTTAAGAGCCTTTAGCTCTAAAAGCCTAATAAACAACTTGTTTCAGCTCATAATTTCCATCGGTAATGATTTTCTAATGCAGCCCGCGCACAAACGACCTTATTAAAGTGGTAATGATTGACTTGGTTAGTGCGCCGTGGGACATAGCCGCAGTTTCCTCCCGCACGATACAGGCTGCTAAACTCTCTCCTCTCGGAAAAGAAACGGGCAAACCCAGTCAGGTGCCTTAAGGACTGTTCCTGTTCATGCGTAAAATGTTGTTAAAGTCTTATTTGCTACACGCAGCTTACAAACACTGACTAAACTTATCAATAGGGTGACGACCACAAGTAGAAGAAAAAAAAAGTGTGACCTGTTGTTCAAATTGGTGCTGCAGTAGGTATAACCAAAAGAGGAACCGTGGTCATAGCGTGCGTAAAAATGCCAATAATTATTGTTTATGCGCAAAGACCAGAATGTGAAACATTTGACCATTGTCTCAACATATGGGTCACAAACAAATCCTGTTTGATGTAAATAATTTCTTACAATTTGGAGCAGATTTATTATTTTTTTGTTGTGCGTAAAGACACATTTATTTTCTGATCTCCCTTTGATATTTTATCTGACTACAGTTTTATTATTGTATTATAGTGTGGGTGAGTCCTTATTAATCTTAGGGCGCACTGCCTGCTTCTTCTGCTGTGTTTGATAAAGTGTTTAATGAAGTGTAAGCGGAAGTATTGTCTTGTGACGACACCTTTGTGCTAACGTGAGTCCATATCATTACAGAGTATTACGTGAGGGATTAGGATCGCTAAAGGGAACTGATGATTTGTTTTATGGTGAAAATACAAAATGTCGTCATAAAAGCATTCAATAATTTACATGTATAAAATAACCCAGAGCAATAAGGCAATGTAGCATATTTCCTAAACTATAACCCCAGAAAAGCTTTGAAGTTTCATAAATCTTAGCTTATAGCCTAAATTAAAAGCAATAAGTCGCACAGTGTTTCCGCCCAAATGATCTGATTGCTCTGCTGGTTGACTCAAGGTAAATTATCTTTACGTTCTTCGTTGAAGCCGGGCTTTTTGTGTTCATAACAAATGTCTCCTCGGTCCACCTGTTCCCTCAAATAAACGAGGCATTAGTCGAACGAGGGGAATGAAAAGAGGCGTGTTTCCGAGCGTCGACAGTTTTGTGCTTGAAGACCTATTGACAGCTGCGCAGGTCCAATCAGATCTCTCAGGGCTCAGCGTCAGGTGTCGTGCACAAATAGAAGCAGTGTGCAGCTCGGATTCAAATGATGTTGAGTTGAAGAGTGTGGGATGGAGGTCTGAGTCTTGATTTTACTGGAGCATAAACAAAAGACGCGATGTTTTCGTCCGCGGGAAAGCGCTGCTTCACCATCGAGTCTTTGGTGGCCAAAGACGGTCCACTGGGGGCTGAGGAGCCGCTGAGGCCCACGGCGCTGCCTTATCCATCTCAGCACGGGCCGGAGGCACTCATGAGCGGGTACCAGCCCCACACCGCGCGGCCGCTGTATCAGAGCCCGGAGTTGCTGTTCCCAGAGTCCGCGGCTCATCCCCTCAGTGTGGCGCCACATCAGCACCTGCAGCATCCGCACTTCTTTGGCTCCCAGCACCGCGACCCTCTGCACTTCTATCCCTGGGTCCTACGGAACCGCTTTTTTGGACACCGTTTCCAAGGTCAGTACTCACCCTTGTGGATCAATAAAGTTTGTCTAAGTCCAAGATAAGGAAACATTTTAGCTGAAGAAACCCTTGTTTTTTTTATTCTGAATGTCAGATTTCATGTTTAAATTAGCAAACACATACAACATTGTGCGCAATCAACCAGGGTCCTTGATTTTTTTCTCCCGAGAGTTGTTTGACAACAGACCGAACAGTCTGTTTATAATGTTTTATTGGTAAAAGTAGAATTAAAAACCAAAAATCCATTTTTCCAAGTGCATATAACACCATACACCCCAAACACGAACTAACTAAATTCTTATACGGCACTTTACACACAGCAAAACAAACTAACAATATCAACATAACAACAACACTAAATGTATAAATAATGTCAAAAAAGTAAAAGGGGTATTTGCCTGCTCTAAAATTAAATAACATACAGGTCTATGAGGACGCATTGATTTTATAAATGTGTCAAATAAATTAGAGGTGAGCAATAATAAAAGCTCGAAACACAACCATCCAAAACAGCATTATTTGGCATGAGACAGAATGGCCTGAGCTTTTAATGAGAAATTATTCCAGTTAAAGTTGTAAATATTTTTGTAGAAATAAATCACCAAATTTGACGTAGGCCAATTTTGAAACGAACAAACAGTGTCATGCGTAAAACGTGAAATCCGTGCGTAAAATTATCCTGCTTTTGGAAACCGACTTTATAGCCAGTTTTCATTTAGGAATAGTACATTTTAATCCGTGTTCAATTTAAATAATACGATAATTATACAGGGAAAAAAACATTTTAGTAAGCAATTGAAGTATCTTTTTATTTTATTAATATTTTGATTATAATTATTTTCAACAATATCTAGCCCTATGTTTATATCTTTCCAGCAGACAGTGTCTTGGTAATATTCATAATTTGGCCTATGCGAATATCCGTTTAGGCCAAGTTTAAAAATGTTCCCTTTCGCACGGTGTAATTGTTAATGTTATTAGAAAATGCGCGCACTCACTCTTCCACATGAGCCGCTCTCAAAGCTCCTCTCCGCTCCGTTCTCAGGTAACGAGATGTCCCAGGACAGCCTCTTGCTGCACGGTCCGTTCGCGAGGAAACCGAAGCGCATCCGCACGGCCTTCTCTCCGTCCCAGCTGCTGCGTCTGGAGCGCGCCTTCGACAAGAATCACTACGTGGTGGGCGCCGAGAGGAAGCAGCTGGCCAACAGCCTGAGCCTGTCCGAAACACAGGTGAGGATACCGGAGAGACGAATAATCGACAGAGAAATAGGAGATTAAAAGGAGAAACATGCCCAACTGCGTGGAAAATAGAAATCAATTATTTCCTTTGCACTACTGTCAGTGGGCAACCTCACATGTCAATTTGAAAGTGTTGGGTATAATAGAAAGAAAATCCAGGGATGATGTTTAATTCTGTGGCTCTTAAGAGGACCCACCGTCACCGTCAATGTAACAGACCGTGCCCCAAATAAGAATTATTAGAGAAACTGGACACAAATTTGCGCAGGAAGTCAGCACCACAACATTGTTTTATGGGGAAGGTGCTCTTTGGCGTTTGGGCAACAGAAACTTAAAGAAAAAAAAACGAAGAACCAAGGCACTCCTCCCACACTACAATTCTCTGTTTACATTTTCTGAAAAGCCTTTATTATACTGGGCTAATACCTATTAAAATCTTTAAAAACATGTTGCTGGTTTCTTCCACGTGTGTCGGCTCCAACAAACCTTCCTCAGAAGGCTAAGAATTTCATTTGTTATATAAATATTGAAAAATACTGTATTTTCAAACAAATTATTGTTGACTAAATGTGAAATAATCTTTTAATTTTTAAAGACTCATGGATGTTTTTATACTTTTTTACCAGATAAATGTAGGAAAAAATGCTCCCAATATGGCTCGGGACCCACTGGTCTAATTAACTACACTCTTTGTTAACCTCTTAAACCCTATAGGACCCAAATTGGGTCATTTGTATAATCACACAATGCAGGATTTAAATAGCCTACGGACTTAAACCTATTGCATTTATTACT